>JAVQJF010066001.1:0-21612 GCA_036023855.1 Gadopsis marmoratus | reverse complement strand
CAAATTTTCCCCCCCCGCCTGGTAATAAGCCGGTTGTTTTTTTTTTTTTTTGTTTTTGTCTGTAACAATTTTGTTTAAACCCCCCCCCCCCCCCCCCCCCCCCAGCTCAAATTGAAGAGCAGCAGTGACCCGTGTTGCCCGCTGGGTGGCAGCACACGAGAGGAACGCGCACGATCTGCCGTGGACGACGTCAAATGAAGAAGGTCGCGTTGCGTCCAGTACGCTGCTGCCTCTCAGCGTACAGAGCAGCACCCAGTGGACCCGGTCTGTGCATGAGATCAATGCATTTTCTTTTTATACCAACGCGTAATTTTTCCTGCCACGACAATAGCCGCTCGGGGTTTTTCGCAAGCGCCGCTCGAGGAAGCCCGAGAGGAACCCGAGGACGCGTGAGGCTCGAGAGTTTTAACACACGAACCCCTCTGGCTTGCCGTCACGCTGCCTGTTAGCCGTCTGCCGAGAGAGTTCGTCCCGTCTCCGCGGCCCGAGGAAACATGAGCTTTCTCTTGTGAGTTGTCGTTGTGTCGTGAGTGCTTGCTCTGCCTCGCCGTGTGGCGTCGCATTCGGAAAATATCAGCGGCGTTAGCGTCACACAGCCAGCGTAGCCAGCTTGCTAGCTAGCGATAGCGTAACAGGGGCTAAGACTACTTCCTGGGCTTTACCTCGGGAATGTCTGATGTGATTCGCATTGTTGTGCGTATGTATGTTGGTTTTTTTTTTTTTATTATTATTATGGGAATTAACATCGACATCGATAGTGGATTATTTGTAATTTGTAGTATGTTCTGCCTGAAAACTTAAACCCGCAGAGTACCGACACCGGAGCAATGTTTTAACTGACCGGGGTTCAGAGTCCGGCCGGGATATTTGCTGGTGGGAACACTTTTGTCGCCACGGGCTGTGTGACAGAACGCAGCAGTCAAATCTTCCACCCACTATTTTTGTCAAAGCAACACGGTTGTTTCGCTGATAACTGGCCGGCTACTGCAAATTCACGCTGCCCGTGGGTGAAGTCGGAGGGCGGAGGGGTAACACTGTACGTGTTCCTCTCAATGCAAGGAGCGTTAAAACCCAGCCAACAGGGAAGCATCTACCGAACAGATGAGCCACTTTCTTGCCTAACACCGGGCTACTGCTGAGTCAACCTCCCGACGTGTCCTCTTACGCGACACGGCCATCACGAAAGCCTCATTTTGATGGGCATCGAGGCGCGTTTGGTCGGCGACAGCTGATTCTTTACGCTTTAATGCCAAGTTGACGGAAGAAGCACATTTGAGCTGAGGGACAGGTCGTCAACGCTGTTCTGTCACAAAATGATCATTTTCTCCTGCCCCGTGAAAATGATCATGTAATGAGATATATATATATATGGCGTGGATTTGGATTTTTTTGTTTGTTTAGTAGCTGTTAGCGCTCTAATTAAAGGCGCAGCCCGTCTCAGTGTGACCTGCCATGTTGTGATGACAATGAAAAATTCTTGCTTAATGGGGCATCGAGGGTGATTGAACACAGTGCCTCTGCACACAGGGAGAGAGACATGCTGTTCTGGTGCCCCCCACCCCCCCTCTCTGATTCTGCCAAACCCATCAAGTCAACAAAAGTCAGCATTAAAAAAAAAAAAGATTGTGACTTTCCGATAGCAAAAGTCCCCCACCTGGGGCGCCCACTGTGAAGTCGTGGTTTGTCATCCCACCTGACTGCCTCCTTAGTGATCACGCTACTTTGTATTTCCTCTTTGAACTATGACTCTCAGTGGAAACCGTTCATCCAAGACGTTCAAGCCCAAGAAGAATATCCCCGAGGGTTCTCATCAGTACGAGCTGTTGAAACATGCAGAGGCTACGCTGGGAAGTGGGAACCTGCGCATGGCGGTGATGCTGCCCGAGGGCGAGGACTTAAACGAGTGGGTCGCAGTCAACAGTAAGCACCATCTTTACCTCCCCCCCCTTCCTATATACACCCTTTTTAAATTCAGATTCCTGGAAGAGTGACTTCACCTGCACATGTCAATTTTATTTTGTCTTTGTCACTCTCCTCCTAGTCCATTTGCATGCTTCTCAGTAGTTCTGTTCCTGAAATCTCAATTAGTTCGCATCAAGAGTCAGTTGATGGTGAGCTTCCGGGGTGCAAGATCTTGGCATTCCCTCTAAAGACCACGTGCATTCATGCTGGAAAAACCACTGTGAATGTTAAATAGACTGTATTGTCTGTGCTGCGAGAGCCGTGTTTACTTTCCTCTAGATTGAGACAAACGGCCGGTCAGTGGACGCTTAGTTTCCGCTGTACGCTTTCAGATGTTCAGTGTCTCAGCATGTTAACTGAAGTGAATACGTTGATTGAATTATTTGTTTTTAAGTCACTTTACTGCAGTAAAATGTAAAGTGATTAGTGTTTGAATTTTACAATTTTTTTTCACACTGGTATAGTGCAGATCGCGGAATAAAGAAGTGGATGCGTCACTAAATGGCTTTTCTGTGGTTTGACTGTTGTGCTGTCATTTGCGTCTCGGAGTGAATCGCAGTTGACTTGGAAGGATGTCATGGCTGCATGGTTCTTACAGTTGTGATGCATTTTGGAATCCTTTTTGTAGCACAGGAAGACATGAAAACTAAGGTATTCAGACTGTATTTATCTACTGTGTTTACTCAAGTTCCCACATTTGTTTTGCTTGAAGCGCACCTCAGAGACGGCTTGGTTATGTAACCATTGCGTTACCGTTCTAGTTTCATCAAAGGTTTGTGGAAAAGGATGAGTGTCAATCAGTGCTACACGAGCTGGTTTAACTTGCACAATAAAGGGAAGTTAGAATAAAAATGCTTTGCGTATTAACTTCTTATACCACCAAGTTTATTTGACTTTCCTTATGTTCACGAAGAAGAAGTTAACTCCAGATTCTTGTTTTGTCGTTATTGTGCTTGTGATGAATAGCGACAGTAGAGGTTAGAGACAGTTATGATGTGCAGTAAAGGCCCCCTGACTGGGAACGTTACATGGTACGCGTCGTTACCAGCAGTGGTTTTCACTTTATTTCGATGAAACAATTACTGGAGCATCTCTGATGTTCTGTAGCTCTGCTGTCATTTTGCATCTATGTCTCCTTAAGCAACTCACACAACACATATGCAACATCAGCTGTTCAGAAAGCCTTTTTTCTTTTTCTTTTTCTTTTTTTCTGTGAGATTAGCAAATGGAACACCAACACTAATGTTGCCAGCCCTATAAATGGATCTGTCCAGCAGCTGGAAAGCCAAAGTTGGCAGTATGCCTCTGGGAATGACTGATAACACAATTTGTTGCAGACAACTGGAGTGTGGCCTCGTCTACAGCTTGGACAGGGTAGAGAAGTGGGGTGGGTAAAGGGCTGTGGGGAAACCTGACGCCAGCTATTTGTGCTGGCACACACTGTATTTATTCTTATGTACACTTGATTTGAATATGTTCTTTTTGCCCCCCCGCAGCTGTGGATTTCTTCAACCAGATCAACATGCTGTATGGCACCATCACAGATTTTTGCACAGAGGAAAGCTGTCCAGTCATGTCTGCTGGTCCTAAGTAAGTTTTTCATTGTGGGTGTATAAGTTTGTAGTCTCATATAAAACCAACCCACAAGCTTTGCTTCACCTATCTTGGTCTGTCGAAGCTCAACAGGGTGCGGGATAGGGGTGCTGTCAGTGTGACAGTGGGCAGTAGTGGGACTTTACATGCTAGTACGTCGTAGGGAAAACTGACATCACAAGATTTAGATTAGCTTCTGCAAGGTTGTAGAGTCCATTTGCGAATGGTGCTTTTGGTGCCTTCCATCAGCCTTTCTCTACATGGGACAGTGAAATTGAAGTGTGAATCTAGATGGGCAATGCCTGCCGAAGAGCTCCGCTGGATCGAAGTGTCGCTCCGTTAAATTAAATTTGCTGGGAGCTATCTGTACAGTATGTGGATGTGTTGACTAACTTTCATCTAGATGGAATCCATATATGTTGCCGTTTGCCATCTTTGTTTCCTGCAGGTATGAGTACCATTGGGCTGATGGAACCAACATCAAGAAGCCCATCAAATGCTCTGCTCCCAAGTATATCGATTACCTCATGACCTGGGTGCAAGACCAGCTTGATGATGAGACGCTTTTCCCTTCAAAGATCGGTATGCTTTGTGTCCGTTTTGTCTATCTCGTGAAAGCCATCTTCTCTTTGTGTGTTTATGTGTTTCTCTCTGGTTTCTGTTAGTGCTCAGCTCTAAAGAAGAGCATCTTTCATACACCTGAATGCCCAATCATTAGGCGTGTGCCAACTGTTTGCTAGCCAACGTTGGTCTATTGTTGGCAAGAAAGAGAAAGGTTCTGCAAACCACAAAAGGTTTACCACTAACGAGCAAGTACCTTCTGTCTTTTCTGTGAAATTCAACTGCCATGCAAAATGAGTGGATGTTAAAACCAATAAAATGTAAATTCCACACATGTATAAACTGTTCACTCTTCGAGGTTGCATTTTCACCATGCAATTTAGCTTCAGGTGCTAAATAAACAGGAGGTGCATTACAGTTAAAGCTGTGTGATGAGGAAAAAGGTAAGTATTATATAAATGGTTGGCTTATTGGGAGAGTCCTTTTAGGGGATGTCACCTGAGCTGTCGGCAGCAAAGCTCATGTAAATGTTGTCTGTTTTGGTTATTTACATATCCAGTAATAAGAATGTCCTCTGGTTAACAATGTAGGGGTCATTGAAAAGACTTAAAATTTACATGCAGTACATACCAACACAGTTCTCAGCTTCCCGACTAGCACAGGCTCGTGCCTTTTAGGGTGGAGCCATAATACAGTTGGATGGCAGCCAGCACAAATACCATGTCGCATCTATTTCTTGGTGCATCTCAGTGGAAGGAGCCAGTTACTAAAGGTGCTCACCTGGAGTGACAGAATTAGTTTTTTCCCCACCATAAATAGACACATTACTGCTATCCTTTTGGTGGCAGGAGAACATCAAACACAATGTGGGGACTCACTCATAACCTCTATTGTACTGCAAGTGATGAAAAACTCCACAGGGTACCTTTTTTTTATATTTTTCCCTTCACCAGTACTTATAACCAGCCTCTAACCTATAATTGGATGTTCTTCCTGAAATAGTCAAGTTTGGTGTCCAAATGGAAATGTTAAGAATAAGTGCAGTGGACCCATGTGCATGTCCAGCCCCAGGTGGTAGCTTTAATTAAGAACTCCTTGTCCTGTGGGTCAGCAGCCTCTTTTGAATAATTGATGGTGAGTTGTACTGTAGGAAGAAGCTCTCCTCCAGGCTTCTGTGCTCTGCGGCTGCTCACTGGATCACAGGAGGAACTGCACCACACATCCGAGGTGTAAAGGGCAGCGCTGTTATAACATTAGAATTGCCTAACTACAGATGAACACATTGTTGCCATGGGCTGGTTCCCTGTTGCAGTCATCATTGTTTGCACTTCCCTTAAATCGTGCTGTGGCCTGCCTGCGAACATGTGCAAACCAGAGGAAATGTTGTAGCTGCATCTGCCTCCATTGCTCTTGACTTTTTCAGGCATATTGAGAGAAAATACAGCTTGAGTGAACTTTGTATTTGTGTCAATCTCCCCAATGCACTCTTTGTATTTAAGCTGTGCCTGAAGAATCCAAGCACCGTATATAAATATCAATAATATTTTGGCATTTTCAAACGAAATTAAACATCTTAAGCATCCTTTTATTTGAAAGTAGCTGCAAGTTATATTCTGATTAATTGCTTCGGGCATGTAAACACACATCTTATTGGATCCCTTTATTTACCATCTGTGGAGACAGTTAGGTTGGAATCTCTAATCAGAATGATTTAATCAGGCTGAAGAAATATTGTCCATGTAACCGCCACTAATGTCTCCAAGTCTTTTGCCCAACCTGACCCACTGACTGTATTATCTGTGTCTTTGGTTGTATAATTGATGAGAGTCTGAATAACGGCTTCTCTTTCTTGCCCTCTTGTTCCCAAGGTGTCCCCTTTAAGCGAAACTTTATGTCAGTAGCGAAGACCATCCTGAAGCGCCTGTTCAGGGTCTACGCTCACATCTACCACCAGCACTTTGACTCTGTCATGCAGCTGCAAGAGGAGGCCCACCTCAACACGTCGTTTAAACACTTCATCTTTTTTGTTCAGGTCAAAGAACCTCTGAAATTTGAATGCTGACCGTTTATGCATTTTTCACTTGAGATGCATTTTATATTACCAATAATAAAATGCAACATAAAATGGATAATCTTTGTCCCTTTCCTTTTTGTTTTTCAGGAGTTCAACCTCATTGACAGGAAAGAGCTGGTGCCACTTCAGGAGCTGATTGAAAAACTGACAACCAAGGATAGATAAGCAGCAATGTAATCGTTATTTTATTGGTCTTCTAGTTTTTGCACAGATACCCACCCCACCCTGGCTGTATGTATGCAGTATATACTATATTTCCATTTGGGGAAATGTTTTTAATAGGCCAGGAAGAAGGAAGGGTCTTGATAGGTTTAAGGCACCAGGACTAATGCAATCAGGGATTACACACTTAATTGAACAAACCACAGATTAACATTTTGGAGAGAATGACTTTAGCTGTATGGAAAGATCCCCAGAGTTCAGTCATGGCTTACATTTTAGGATCATATAGACATACGCTCATTAGTTTTCTATTATATACAAAAAGAAAAGATTTTCTCACTTGCATTTATGACAACATGAGGCATTTCCATGCTCTTAGATTCCCGTTTCCAATTCACCTGCAGGGAACAACAGCGTGTAAGCAAAGTTGCTCTATCGTAATAGGAGGGCTTTGTTGGTGTTACGGCAAGAATTTAAGCCAGCCTGTAAGCCAATTTAGCAGCGAGTTATTTTATTCATTAACCTACATGGAAGGATCTGGGTTGCGGTCTACTACGGTTCACATCTGTAATGGGCCACATCTGTCAGTACAGAATAATCCTAAGTGCCTAGCATGGCTCAGAATTGCCCTATGTCAACAGTGAGAACTGTAAGAAGATAAAGGCCATACACATTTTCACCACACTTCTCTTTTAAGTTTGTGGTTCTTAATTCGCTCTTACAGCCCTCTTTTTTTGTTTTGTACTGTAACTTTGTTTTGTTTGTTCACAAACTATTACTTTCTCATTAAAACCACACACTTCACCAACCTTCTGTTTTGTGCAGGTTATGATAAATGAATGTGTTGAAGGACATAGAAGTGAGGCTAGAATAGGGACTAAAAATTAGCTAAACGTTTAGCGTTTTCTAAGGATATGCTCCTGTGTACGGGTCCCCCCCCCCAAAAAAACAAGTTGAAGTAGAAACACATTTTACAGAAATTTAATTGTACATAAATGTCCTCAAATAGAAGTAGAGACAAGTGTTTAAAGTCACAACCTCCACTGTTTAAAAATAAAAAGCGTTTTGAATTGGATTATGCTGCATCCCTTGTTATCTCACTAGCCATAAAGCACTTTGAACAGTTTTCCTGACCCCTCTCGCCTGACTGTTTTGATTCTGCATAGGCCGTGCTTTTGTGAGAAGCTGTATCGTGTGGCTGGTCATAGTTTGTTTCCTCCCTCGTATTTCCCCAAATGAATGTTGAATTGCTTAACCTCTGCTGACGTTGGCTATAAGGCACAAGTGAGATTTCGTATGCTTTTGTATGGTCGGAGTTGTTTGTCGCTGTGCTTCAAACAGCAGATGCATGCATGTGCCCATCCCAATCTCAAAGTGTAGTTTACTATGCAATAATTGACACAACACTAAAAGGGTTACTAGTTGGCTCATTCTTACTTTAGCTAATGTTAATTTCCCCCTTTTTTTTTATAGTGCTTAGATTCTAGTGTGTGTGATAGAAAAATAATTGCTTCTCTTTCAGGTTTGGTTTCAAAAAACACATGTGACATGAGCATTTTATATATCTTCTTATCTGAAATTTGTCAGAAAGGTGTAATACTTCAATGCACACATGTAAATACTGAGGGTTAGACCTGTCTTAAAACTAATTTTCAGCGAGCATGGAGTGGTAGCTTTTTGGTTTAAAGAATGCGTCGAGTCTTTTTAGAGGCTGCTTCCCTTATTTGGATATTAAAATATTGTTTGTATTTTTTAATTGTTGAGTATCTTTTTCCACTTCCTTAGCTAGCTATTATGAATGTTACTGCTCACCAGATGAAAGTGTAATAGAAAAGTCAGTCATCCTGAAAGCATCTCATCCTTATGAAATGCCCATAACATAGCCTATTGTCTACAGTTTTTCCTCCTTGACTGTAATAATTGATGAAATGTCTGTAAATAATGGCTTGGTAGGGGTTTTAAATGCTACTGAATTGATTTATGCTGTTTACAAGGCAAATAAAGGTGGTCTTATATTGCGTCTTAATTGCATGTTTACCGAAAGTAAATGTACATTTGAAGTACTGTACTTGAGTACAATTTTGAGGTAATTTACTTGAGTATTTCCTGCTTCTCCGTTACATTTTGAAGGGAAATATTGCACTTTTTACACCACTGCATTTATTGACGGCTACGGTTACTTTTCAAATGAAGATTTTACATATAACAGAATATATAATACTGAAAAATTATACATTGTTGTAGATCCTCTTAAACCAACAGCAACTTTAAAGTGTTGCTGAAGTGTTGTTAATGGGTCAATAATAATGATCCACAAATAAGGCTAATATGAGGCGTTCTGCATAATGCCTACTCTTACTTTTGATAGTACATTCTTTTGCCAATATGTACTTTTACTTTAACAATTTAGTTAACTTGTGGTAGAGCATTTCTAATCTGTAGGATTGGTGCTTTTACTGAACACGCAACGTGTTTACTCATGCAATGTACTTAAGTAAAATTGGGGTATTTGCATTTCACTTAAGTATTTCCATGTATGCTACGTTTTTAAAATTTACCTCAGGTTTATAAGAGGTTTTAGTCACTTCAGATTATAAACATACGATGCAGTATATGAAATAGTTCCACCTCAACCAACAACATTTAGGCGCTGCTTGCATATTAATACTTAAATAATACAGATCAAATAATGTAATAAGTCAACACTGACAGTGGCCACTCTACACAATCAAATCAGACTGTGTTTGTGTAGCACCGTTCACGCAGGTAAGTGCATTAAAACGACAGAAAGCTCTGAGAACGCGAAGCCAATCACGCGAGGCGGCAGCAGCTGCTTCCGGGGCGGGGCCGCATGATCCGGAAGAGGCTGTTGGCGCCAAACAACACGCAACAGCACCTGCAGCGGCGCGCGCGCTCATCGTTAACGGAGGACTTGTGACTCAAAGGAAGCCGTGTGTTCATTTAACTGTACGTCGGGTTCTGGGCCCTGCCCCGACGTACTGAACGGCTCCATGGAGAAAAGGATAAAGCGGGTATCAATCGAGGGGAATATCGGTGAGTGCAAACGCGGAACTCCGCTAAACAAGCTAACTAGCTTAGACACCTTCAGCGTAACGTTAACGTAACGTACGTTAGACGATGTGGTGACGTTCCTCGTGACCCCTGCCCGACAGGGAAGCCCCGAGGCTGACGTGCACAAGCATAAGGCTTTGGACGGAGATGATTATTGTGTAACAGGTTTCGTTCTGGTTATGTTCTTCTCTCCCTTCACGTACTTTTGTTCTGTCGGATATGTCCGGAGATGGGGCATGAACCAGAGCGGGGGGAGACAGTGAGATGTGGAAAAGCCCAAGCAGCTGGGTTAAGGGACAACCAGATGTTGTTTTCACCAAGACGGTCGCCACATCAGCGAACGCCTTGGAGGAAGCGTACCGACACAGAGGCGTAAGAGCGAGTCACGTAGAAGTGATGGAGAGTTACTGGGAGAAGGTGACAACAGCGACACCGTAGGGGAAGATTAGAATGCAGGAGGAGAGTTACTGGGAGAAGGGTGACAAGAGCGACACCGTAGGGGAATGAAGAGGGAAGGGCTAGGAAAGGAAGGTGGAGACTTAGTCTTGGGTATGAAACTTTATGTTTCAGGTTGCGGTATTCGGTTCATTTTCATATCTCTGCAGAGATATCTGATGTTCACACCATATTAAATTCTTGTAGTAAAACTTATAAATTGAGGAGAAGTGGCTCCGGTCTTTTCCTTCGTTCGGGAATCCACCACAACAACATTTAACGCTTTAGTTTGTTGTTTTTTTTAACGTTGAAATCTCATCGCCAATCGTCAGAATATTGCTGCATCCGCTAAACCGTTGGCTTAATATAGTGTGTTGCCAGGTGTGTTGTTCGAGATAGCGTCAATCTCTCTCTGCCGCCTTTGTGTTCAGCGGCGGGCAAATCGACGTTTGTGCACCTTTTGGAGCAGGAGAGCGGGGACTGGGATGTAGTACCGGAGCCATTCACCAGATGGTGCAATGTCGAAGCGAAAGCAAGCGACTTTAAGGTATTGACGTTATATATGTGAAACCACTGCGTGGTCTGCTTGTTGCCACTCGGAGGCAAGACGGCGTCTATAAACGGTGAAAGTCGAGACGCGCTTCCCAGAGCAGCAGATGGTCCCACCCCAAAATATTATCTTAGCCACACGGTGTTATATACATTTAAGTAAATTGGCCTTAGAGGACCATCACACAGTAAGACGCATATGATGTGGGTCTATGTCTCTGTGGGCCTCAGAGCTGTTGATTACAGCAAAGTTGGACATTTTACACGTGACAGAGTGGAGGCCTCCACTGCTACTAGACTCAGCATAGAAAACACATGTTTTAGTTCATCATGGTTTTGTAGTTAATTTTAATCCGTATGATTCACTCACTATGAAAGCTGTTGCAATATGCACCTTTACTTCAACGTGATATTTTGTATTTAAGCAGAAAATAACAATAGTGATATAACTCTAAGATGCATTTATTTATAATAGTACTATACACACCGTTACACATTATATACCTATGTAGTTGCACATGAAACAAGATAAAGTTATACATAACGGCAATACAATAACAATCACACTATAACTATCTTGGTGCAAAAAATGCAGTGCACTTAACTGTACATTTTAAAATGAGCCTGTGAAGCTGTCAGGTGTAAAATTAATTAAGACCCAGTCGACCAGGTCTATCGTTCATCTCTGTCCAATCCTGAGCCTGTGTAGGTGTCACATGAGAACAACGAAACTCGAGCATTGTTGTGCAATGCACATGCGCCGGACAGAACGATTTACTCTGCGTTTGTCACCCCAACATAAGGATCTTGGCGCAAACAAGACAGTGCACTTAACTGTAAAGTGAAAAAGTAACTAAAGAAGCCACCCGTTGTATTTTTTTTGTGTGTGTGTTAGTCCAGAAAAGACGTTAATAAACCAGCCATTGTTTATTGCCTACGAACGTGCCTCCTCTTCATACGGGTAACGTATGAAACCCCCCCCCCGACTGACTCAAAGAAAGAGTAGTTAATTTTACTGAACAAGAGTTAGTGAACTAAGTCCGGTTAATGACTCGGTTATCCCAAATGCAGGCCTAGCTTCACCCTCATATTCAGTGGCTCGACACGCCCACGTATGCACAATGAGCAGGCTATTCAGGTTTGAGACAGCACCTTCTAGCATATCCTACCTTAATGATACGATCTGCTGATGGTGTGTAGTCTATCCCACAATGGCCAAGAACACTTAAATAACTGAAGTAATGTCATGTGGAAATGTGTACATACAGTATCAGGTGAAAGCAGACTTGAGAATGTCGCGCATGCATGCACTCTGTAGGGATGTGTCATTGTGTCATGTTGGAACATCTTCGATTTGATTGTTTGGCCTCTAAAACATTAGAAAATAGCACACACACGCACACAAAAATGCCCGTTGCAATTTTGCAGAACACAAAAAAGTGCGGGTGCACATTTGTTTTGTCAGAGAAAGTCAGTTTGCTGTAATGGAAAACAAAGAAAAGCAACAAATATCCACGTTTTGAGGAGCTGGAAGCAGGGATGTCTCTGCTTCATATATGACTTAACTAATCATGTCGGCTCTACTTGTATGGTATTTATATTAGTTTTTCTAAATCTGTTAACATGGCTTTTCTTTCTGTAAATATAAAGAAAAGAGAACACTTACATGAAAGCTATACTTCTTTAACGCCTAAGAGTAATAGTGTAAAGTTAAAGCCAAAGTCATCAGAGATAAGCATTGTTTTGTCAGTACTATTGTAAAACCGTACTGCATTATAATCTGTAAACTGAACGCATGGGGTTATTACCTGTAAGTACAGCTGTTATGGAGTCCTATAACAAGGATCCTCTGCTGCAACAACTCTGTAACCAGTTTGATTTTGCGCCCTCTGCTGTTCATAGAACAGACTGACAGACATTTAACCGTCAACAAATTCACTCGTGTAGCTTATTATAGGGAACTGAGCTGACTTTGGGGGAAAACGTGTTTGTTTGTGTGTTAATTTGCACTTTAGCCATCATTGGTGTGTTTTCGGCGTGGGCTAACGAAAACCTGCCACAATTGTAGGTCTTGGATGTTGTGATTTAAAGGATAAAACTTAAATAATTTCATTTAATTGCAACATTCGTAAAGGAATCTACAGTAGGCAGCAAGATGAGAAATATGAATGTTGCACTTTATTTGCAATTTATCCTTTAAATCACAACATCCAAGACCAACAATTGTGGCAGGTTCTCATAAATTGATACTTTTCACTGTGGTATAGGATAGAAAACTGAATAAATATAGGGTTGGTTGACTAATATGGGCAATCTGAATGCATCATCTCTGGGGAAAATGTCATAGTGGGGAACTGCATCGGAGATGTTTTTCTGACATTGTGTAGACTAAATGATTAATTGAGAAAATAAGCAGCACATTTGATCGATAATGAAAATGATCTTTAGTTGCAGCCTTAAAGTAACTACAACTATATTAAAGATGTTCGGTAATAGTTTGGTACGCTGTCTATAAATAGACAAGCAGCCACTGCAAATTTAAAAATGACCAGATTTTACCAATGTGGCGCTTGTGCAAATAATTGGACTGTAAGCTGTAGTTGTAACGTATGTATTGATGCCAATGGGGAGCTGTTCAGTTTTAAATTCACCCTATAATATCTCACGTCCCAGGAGCTGACCACATCTGAGAGGAGTGGCGGGAACGTACTGCAGTTGCTGTACAGGAAGCCGGAGAGGTGGGCCTACACTTTCCAGAACTACGCCTGCATCAGCCGGGTGCATGCTCAGATCAGGTCAGCCAATGGGAAGCTCCGAGAAGCTGAGAATCCTGTGCAGTTCTGCGAGCGGTCTATCTACAGCGACAGGTATCGGTGACAAAACTGACGAGTGTCCAAATATAACGAGAAGAATTCAATGTATTTTTAATCACTCTGGTGAATTGGAATGTCGAAGAATTTTGACTACAAATTGCAAAAAAAAATGTATGAAAATCAATTTGACTTCAAACTTGCTTGACAGGAGTGAAACTCCACTGTGAGCGTTAGCACGTTTTGGTGAAAGCACTGTCTGGAAATGTAATGTTGAAACAGTTTGTCTAAAACGAATCGTATCAATTTTAATAATCGTCTGTCATTTATCAATAAGCGAAGTTGGTATGGTTTTGTTGCTTATTCCCGTTTTTGTGTAATTATGCTAGTCATACTTGTTAAGTATAAAAAATATGCTGAATAGTTCTACTACTCCATGTAGGCGGCCCCCTGTGGCCGCCAAGTTCCATCCCTATACTGCGAGCCTTCGCCAAAGCAGCGTTACACTTCCACAAACATCCAGTTTCAAAATGCACAAACTCTTGATATGGTCCGTGTCCCAGGTACATCTTCGCAGCCAACCTCTATGAGAGCGAGTGCATGAACAAAACGGAATGGTCCATCTACCAGGACAGTCATGGCTGGCTGCACAGCCAGTTTGGCAAGAACATAGAGCTGGACGGCATCATCTACCTCAGAGCTACACCCGAGGTACTCTCCCTATTCTCCTGAGGGAGGGGGCGGGGGATTAAATGACACCACAGAGATGTCAAAGATGTCCTTTTGTTGTGTGTGTGGGTGTGTAGAAGTGTTTAGAGCGGTTGCACGTCAGAGGCAGAGAAGAAGAGCAGGACATCCCTCTGGAGTATCTGGAGAAGATCCACTTTAAGCATGAGAGCTGGCTGCAGCACAAGACCATGAGGTGAGCGCGCACGTGCACACGGACCGTCATCAGAGACTGTATGTTTCTGTGCGGACAACGGATGTATTTGTATTATAGAAGAAATGGGTGTTGGTGTTATCTCTGGCGTTAGAAAGAGACGCCATTGATGCAGTGACCTGGGGGCAGCGAAGGGCTTCAAACGGTTGCGCGCACACATGTGATCCGCATCTGCTCTATTTTAAGAAATGAATGAGGCTGGAGATGATTGGTCTCTTTGGCCCGTTGTGTGCACAAGACGAGAGCTTCGTCAATTTAAGGAAGTAGCCTAAGCTACAGGAAAAAGGATGTGAATTGCTAAGCATCACTAACCACGTGTCGCCTCTGACCCACAGCATGGAGTTTGCGTACCTGAGCGACGTGCCCATCTTGACCATAGATGGGAATGAAGACTTCAGGGGGAATGAAATCAAGAGGGCTGACCTGATTGAGAAGGCGAGTGACGGTTAAAGATTTGAAAATGGTCAAATGACGCTTTTGGATTGGTCTGCTTCCAAACACAGGGGTCACACTATCCCATCAGCTGGATGACTTTTTCATTTCGTGGTTCTTAATACTTCTACTTTACTAGATTTTAGAGAGATTACAAGTATTTGACAGCAGTACAAAACAATGTCCAGCTGAAGTAAGTTTTGTTCATTATTGAGACCTAAAAGTCTTGTTTTTCTTAAATTAAGTGAAGAATAGAAATCAAAATGTTTCAAGAACTACAAGTGTGTCAGTATTTTGAAAGAAGGCGGATTGGAGCGCGATGTTACATTTGAATCAAGAAGATAGTGATGTTAAAAATTAAAATTTTAGAAACAAGACCGTTGGAAACGTCAAATAATCTGAACACTGGCGCCGGGTCCCTGTTTTCTCTGTACAGTTTTCAGGAAGTTGTCATAGTTACTACTTGCAGGTTACTACGGTTCATGTCACCAGCTGACACTTTTGCACAAACCGACTGTAAACATTTAAATGGCTATATTTTTATTTAGGGAATAAACAGGCTGAAATAAAGTATTTAAAATTTGTTTTTTTGGGGGGGGGGGGTTATAGGAACTGTGCTGAGTGTGATATCTGATACTGAGACACACACGCAGGTTTCACCTATGAAGTGGGGCCTGAAGAGCTGCTTATGTAGCACTTTCATGTTGATGGTACACACAGACGCCTTTTAGAGATTTCCATCACATTCAAAAGTCATTTACAAGGAACGAACGGACCTACTTACACACACACACACACACACACACACACACACACACACACACACACACACACAGTGCTTTGCACAAATGGCATCAGCCAACGTGTTTTGAAGTTGGTGGCACCCAACTAAAGTTAAAAGTTGGAGCTAAAAAAACCCAGAGGTGATTTGCCACTGATGCATCCACCGGTATTGATGGCAGCTTGACCTTTCTTTGCGGCTCTTTTTCAGGTCAAACAGTTCCTGAGCACGCTGTGAAGGTCACTTTGACGGCGGGGACATGGAGTCGGAGCTCAAGGGAAGAAGTGTGCTCTTTTTAAAGCCAATGAAATGCCTCAACGGTGACAGTTTCTCTGTGCAGTCATCCAGTGTGATCAGACCTGTGGTATTTTAAAAAAGTTTTTATGGCAACTGTTTCACAAATGCGTGTTTCTCAATGTTCTGTGTGCAAATGAGATGCATGACAATACACTTTAAATACTTCCAACAGCCGAGTGTTTTGGGTGTCTCATGTGTAGCATGGTGAAAGTACGGATTACACACACACACACACACACAAACACACAATTTACCTTCCCTCCATGTGACCCCAGAGGGCCTCCGTAGTGTGACGTCGCTGCTGTGCGTAAATAAATCTTAAACGGGAAAATCTGTCTCGGTTGACTTGGCGATTATTGAGCATCCACATGAAGTGTGAATGCCGCCACTGCTCCCGGGCCAACTGTGAACTCCTCCAGAAGATGGCGCCAGTCTGCAAACAGCCGTGTGTGGCTGCTGAGCTCCGGTCAGGGTTTAAAGCCGCCTTGGAATTAGGCGTTTGAATTTTCACTTGTGTAGTAATGCATCATGATCAGTTAATATCTAAGATGTGTGTGACACGTCCAAAATATATGCCATGGATTTAAAGTGCTCTGTTTAAAACTAAATAAACATTTCTATGGATCCAAACACAAGAAGCATTTGGAGCTTTAATTAGCGGCTTTATTACATCAATTAATCCTAATAATAACTTTGTTTAAGGTGCAAAGTGAAACCCGACGGCAGCAGCTCCCCGCCCCCTGGTGGCGTCACGCGGGAGGAGGCGTGGAGCTTTAAAACTGGAAGAAGAGGCCGCGCGCACAGAGAGCTTCGCCTCGCGCTGCCAGCGAGACACGAAACGAGCCTCCGAACCCGCGATGTCCCCGAGGCGCGAGCTCCAGTCCCGGACCGCGTGTTCACTTTGAGCCGCGAACCGGGTCCGCGACGTCGTTCTCTCACTTTTTCTTTCCCTTTCTTTTCTTTTTTTTTTTTTTTTTTTTTTTTTTTTGTGTGGCCCGACTTGAAAAGCGCGACCGCGGCGGCAGGTGAAGGTTCCCGACCACCCGACCACAGAGGGAGCCCGGAAGGACTGGAGGTCACCATGAGTTCCGAAAAGACCAAGTAAGTCTGAGCCCTCTCCTGTCCTCCGGAAGCTGCTCGCTGCGTTCGGGAACTTCGCTCCGTAAGTTCGGGGGGCAAAGTGTGAGACGGGCATCAGGTGAGTGTCTCTCACCCACCCGGACCCGGTGCCATGACAGGGTCTCCCTGCGTAAACCCGGGACTAGTTGGCCACCGGTGCCTGTTT
This sequence comes from Gadopsis marmoratus, assembly GCA_036023855.1. Taxonomy (NCBI): domain Eukaryota; kingdom Metazoa; phylum Chordata; class Actinopteri; order Centrarchiformes; family Percichthyidae; genus Gadopsis; species Gadopsis marmoratus. The sequence goes on along the minus strand of JAVQJF010066001.1, from coordinate 4,659 downwards.
GTAGCCTCCAACCTCGGCGGACTGTTGGGAATGTTGGGAGTCATTCCAGTCCCACCCGAGGCTGGATGGGCCAAGACCCCGTCAGTTAGACGCGTCTGAATAAAGCTGTGTGTGTATGTGGTCTATGAGCTGACCCCCCTCCCCCCAAACTGAGCGTGGAACCGTGTGCGTGCGCGCAATGACGCGCGTGCCAGAGCCTCGCGCTTACTACAGTATCAGACAGTATCAGACACGCACGCACACACACACACACACACACACTTGCGATCCGGACCTGGAATTGTGCTCAGCTGCTTGTAGCTGTGCTCCTCTGCAGCCGGCGACCGTTGGTGACGGTAGGAAGCTCAGTAACATCCCTCAAAGTGTTTCTGACGCCTCCTAACAAGGAGGGAAACCAAGTGCAGCCTATAGTGACTTAACACAGGTGCCCCCAGCACACACACACACACACACACGCACACACACACACACACTCTGTCATTCCTTTGTGTTTTGCAGATATTGTGAAATCTGGGTGCAACAGGGAAATGCTTGTCTTTCTTGCGTTTGCGTGACTCGTCCCCTCGGTGCAACAGAATGCCCTTTTGTGCACCTGCTGCTGAGCCTTGTGCAAGCGGACGTCCGTCCGTTTCCTCATCCGTTCAGGTATTCCCAGGCGAAATTCCAGTGAGTCAAGACGGACCTGAGAAGCAAGGCGTTGGATTACAATCCAGCTATTGCACGAAAGGTACATGGTCACCCGCGTGCGCCGTGGCGCGTGTCCTTTGTCGCCTCTCTCTCACGGATGCACTCCTTAAGTCGTCGACGCTTTGACATGTAAACCTATAAACCAGTGCAACAACCTGCTATATAGTCAGTCAAAGTCATTATACAAGCACGAACCATCAAACACGGCCTCCAGCAGACCTGAGTGGCATCTATTAAAAAACAACACCTTTGTGCTTTCCTCAAAGGTGGAGTAGACGCCCCCTCGTCTACTGGTCTAGTGGTTCGAGAAGTTCCTACAGACTTTCTCAATACTTTATCATCAAAATTCATTTTAACTGGCTGGATCGCTGCCTCTGTTCTGTCAAGAGGCGAACTAAAAAGCATTTCCCAGCCACCTTCTAAGCCCCCAAGTGTCGGGCGTTTGACGCTCAAAGGACCACTGTTGGGTGGCGGATCACTTAAAGGGTCCCAAATCGTCACTGCACTGCTTCGGGAGGGGGGGCATCTGCCCTAGTGGCGAGGCCTGGCGGCTGGGATCGGCTGCGTCATTCTGTGAAGAGATGGGGATGATCCCTGATCCCGAGCAGCTGATCCCTGGCTCCTCACGCACCGGCAGGTTTATCCGGGCCTCACGAGGTCACCGCGAGCAGAGGCGACGTGGAAAACGTTCATAAGCGCGAGATGGCTGCGTGTGGCTGTCGGCGTGACCCTCACGCAGCTTTTTTATTTATTCGCTGTATTATAATCAGGCGGCGGCCATCATATCAGCAAGTGAAAGAGAAGATCGTGAAGATATCCTGCATTTGCAGTGACGTGGATGACAAGATACTGGCTCTTATCTGCCTTATGTTTTCCTACGCATACGCAAGATATGCATTCCGCCTCTGTTTTGCCTTCTGCTGCCCGATTTCTAACTTGATATTCAGTCGTTTTAGACGTTGCCGACTGCTGTGCTGAAGAGGAGGATTTAAGTTCACCTCGCAGCATTCTTTCTGCTGCGCTTCGTTCCACTTAACACACCAGCCTCATCCTTTTGGATTCAGCGCTTAGTTTAAAGCCCGGAATGCCCGAACTCTTCGCCTGCATCTCGGATGTCTGTGTACCACCTGGGGTATGTTTCCCATCGTGAGGGTCTCCCCGTCTGAGGCCTCGATGTGGAGTGATTAACGTGGGCAGCAGTAGACCTGCAACATGAGCTTCCTCTGCCCTCCTGTGTGGCTACCGGGTTTCTGAAGGCCGTCTCGCCATGATGCATGACCTGACTGCCATGCAGGCGACAATACAGAGCCTTCCATTCATTTCCTGGAGACTTTATCCTAACCATAACCACTCACCCAAAAATCAACTTTTATCCAATTGGGGACGCAGCTTTTGTCCCCATTTAACTGGCCGTTAGTCTGAAATGTGTCCCTGAACACTTTGGCACCTGTCGCTGAAGTAAATGCTACAAGGCCGAGCTGTTTGCCCGGAAAGGTGTCCTGAAGTGCATTTCCCACATGTGCAATGTTTGTGCAAGAATGAATTAAAAGAAGCTCCACCCATTTTCTTTCAGAGTTTCTTCCTCTCCGTTCACTGGCCTCGGACTCACTGACACGTAAGGCTGCAATTACAATAACGTGCTAAGTACACGTTCTTAACGGCAGACAACAATGTGTGAACAAGATCTCACCCGAGCCTGGTGGCGTTTCTGCACACTCTGTCCCGGAGAGAGAGGAGAACAGAACGGAGACCCGGACCTGGATGACAAATAGAAGCGATGCCTCTCGACGCGGCGCCAACGTGGGAACTCGACCTCTCAGTTTTCCGTGCGCGACCAAATGCACGCGCGGGCGCAGAGTCTAATAACTGCGTGAATGTTGCTCGTAAACTTGGCACCGGGCCCCTGGCCGCTCCTCATCACTTGTTTGATCTTGGAGCCGCTGGTGGCTCAGCATTGCCTATCTGCTTATCAGCGTTATACCTCTATCTCTCTCAAGGCCAGATACCACGTCCACTGGGGTAACCCAGATGAGCTCGCAGCGCAATCGGAGGAACAAGTCGTATCCTTCCTGACTTTGTTTATTTAGCGTCGGTGCAGGCTGCTCCCATCCCCTCATTTTTTTCGAACTGTGTCATCCTCAGCTGGGAGGTTGTTCAGTGGCAAATGGAAACTTTTCATAATGTTTATTGACATTCTTGATGCGCATCCGACGATCAAATATTTGTTTTGGGGTGTTTCACAAAACCTCTCTCATAAAGCAGCTGGTCAGATTGGCCATGGCACGCTTACGTAGTCCCGGAACAGTCTGAAGGAACGAACCGACTCCGAGGCACAGGCTACCGGGAACTGAACGGTCCCTGTTTTTGAGATGGAATGGAAACGTATGAATGTGTTCCTCGTGTTAGGAAACATTAGCCTCAGTTTTTCTTTACTTGTAGTGTATTTTGAGATTGGGGATTGCAGTAGGCTGCGGCCTAACCCACCTTTCATGGCCTGGATCAATCCGCACTCTGCAGGACCGGAGGAGCCACATTCCTCGATGATCAAAGGAAACACCGGGTCATGCTGCCTCGGAAGACGATGCCTCCGACGCTCAATCAGATCAGTCAAATAATGAATGCTAAACAAAATAAATACATAATCATAAAAAAGTAATAGTATATATATATGGCTTATTATATAGTAATAACCAGCAATATAATGTACAATAAAAAATTAATATTAACTAAGAACAAATAATAAAACCATAGAATTATAAAACACAATATAAAAGTCAGACTAAATAGATGGGTTTTTAGTTTACATTTAAAGGTCTCATGTTTACCCGGAAGTAAACATAAGGTCTTTGTGCACTAGAAGGTCATGGCTGTCATTCAAAGACGACCATCTCGCTGGGATGAAAGTGCCGTGCAACTTCCACGTGCGCTCACCGAGTGAAAGGCGATCTAAAACATATATAAGTCGTGCGCAGCGAACGTAGGCGATGGGAAGGTGACCTCATATGTGGGTGATTGCCATAAACGTCACAAATGCAAATGCACTTTAAAGCTCGCCAGGCTAGCTGACTTTGAAAACTTGCTGTTCAGTTGTTCGTCACGCTTTTAAACTCGTTCGGGCTCACAAAGTGTCACATTCACATCTGGAACACAAGTGAGCGAGTGCTGCTGAATTAACTTGTCTTGATGTTGCTGTAACATTAGTTTGTTGCTATAAAAGATTTATATTCAGCAACATGAGGTAGCTGAAGGAAGCGAGACGGAATGAAATTGATGCAGAATGATTGTAAGAATATTCCATGCTTGACCCGTGTTTTAAGTTTCTTTTCTCTCTCTCTTGCCTCGTAGAGTGGAGGATGAAGCAGTCTTGGACAGAGGAGCGTCCTTTCTCAAACATGTCTGTGATGAAGAGGAAGTGGAAGGTAAGATCATCAGTGGTGAATGCCGGCACATTATCCAGCCGATTAACACGTCAACCTTAACGTTTCCCTCCCTGGTGAAAAGCATATTTTCACCTCTAGTATCGGCGCAGAATTGAATATGTTGCATGAGGGGAATAACGTCCTCTTCGGCATGACATTTCTGTAAAAGAAGACGTTTCTGCAAGTGTGCAGGGCTGGCCGTCAGCTAAAGCCACAGAAGAATGCAGCGGGCGACACCCACGTGGATTTACTGAGACTGTCACGTTTCAGAAACCGACGTTTAAGGGTGAACACAAAGAGATCCGCGCACTTGGGAATGTGGGGGAATTGCTTCGTCTAGGGTGCGCCTCAGGTGTTGTTTGGCTTCTATAAGGAAGCATGACACGATGTGCTGTGAAGTGTGAGAGACATCATTTTAAAAGCTGCATGTTTACGGAATGCATGGAACAATACACGGTCGCGTCAACGCTAGCTTGGTCAGTTAAGGCCAGCATTGTAAAACTGTTCCCCCCCAACCCCCCCCCCCCCCCCCACCCCCACCTCTGTCTCTCTA
>JAVQJF010065984.1:0-32455 GCA_036023855.1 Gadopsis marmoratus | reverse complement strand
AGTCTTCTCCAGGATAACCACAGCCTCCTGATCGGCAAGCTGGTTGACGACATGTTAAACAGTTTCATGTCTGCCTGTGCTGATAATGAGACTGGTTATCAAAACACAAATGCACAGTCCTTTCGTAAGCATATTGTTGTCATACTCGTTTCAATAAAGCACTATTACGCAGACTATTATTTTGAAATATCGAACCGGAAGTCACTAGTACATATTTCCCCTCACAAAACTACTTTGAATTAATATATGAATAAAGTAATTTCTCGCAAACAATAATTGCACCCAGCGTCAGAACCAGAGTTATAGCTAACTAAATATTTTGTAACAGCTCAGTTAAGTTAGCCAAGTTTACAACAACCTTACCTTTCCACGGATGAAGATGTTCTTCTCCCGGGCAGAGTCACTCAAGACGTTGGTTGTTTTAAACCCAGACAGAACATTTTCAGATTCAGATTCCTGTTCAACTTCTCCTTGTCCGTTCTCATCATCAGCTTTCGCCCTTTTGACTTTCTGAGATAATTCACCAGTTCCAGCACTGTCGGTTTCACGTTTAGCCGCGGTGTCCGCCATGTTTTGTGTTGCGGGTTCCTGTGGAACACAGGAATCGTCTATACTCCAAGGATCGTCTATACTGAAGGTGATGTGTCACTCGGCAGACGTAGATCTGGTGACTCGCACATGCGCTCTCCTCTCGCCGTCTAGTAAAGTGTCAGTAAAGATTCAGGAAGTATTTTCCCGATTGTAAAATAATTTTCAAAAACATAATTAAACGATAACCGCACTCAATTTAGAGACATGGGCGTCTCCGGTAGTTTACCATAAATACCACAAATCTATCTACTGTGATTCTGAGAGTTCATTATTGTTTACTCTGTGTTTATGTTCTTAAACGTATTAGTATTATAATAAACGTCCAGAAATCCATTGGGTTGTATCTTTTATAATTGCAAAAGTCAACGGCGTGCAGAGTGAGACCTCGCTTCATCTACCATCGCTCAGCAAGCAGGGTCAAGTTAGACACAATAAACCAGACAGCTTCCGTTAAAATAAGCCTCATAGCTTAGTTTGTACTATAACTCATTTATTGGTCGTCTCGTCACTCCCTAGTAGCAATTCCTGCAGTAATGGTGCGAGGTGCTTTTGTCTATGTTATTGTTTTGACGTATTCTACAAATTAAAATAGATGCAAGCTACCGCTGTGTACCCGACATATGTAGGAGTCTTTAAAGTAACCACACCTGTAGCGGTATTAAAAATGATTGACACATCATTTAACTAATGAGATTAGCGCTTCCGGGGCGGGGCGACTGCTGGGCACGTTTGACTGGGCGATAATTGAGGAAGTAATTAAAGACGACGACGACACGCTCGTGTGTTTTGATGGCTGACGGCTGGACCTGTAGAGGAGACAAGTGGACTTTTATCTGAAGGACACCGCACCAACATGGGCACACGTGTCCGAACGTGGCTCCTGCTGCTGGTCCTTCGCCCGCAGGCTCCCGCTGTTGTCGCAAGGCGAGGTGGCGTGAAATTTTTGAAGTTTGTGCTTTAGCTAATATCAAATGCGCATCTGGCAAATCTCGCGAAGATGCCGTGATTCTATAACGAGACTGGCTGTGGTGTTGCCTTTGCGGCGTGTAGCCTTTAAATGTCAGTAACTCGCTGACATCAGCGGTTAATGAGCCCTTGTCCTGTTTATTTTGTCAGAGTTAGCTGGCGGTGGTTAACTTTAATTTGCTCACAGAATGGCGCTTTGTTTCGAAGTTTGACTTGCGGGCTGATTGTGTGCAGTTTCATATTGACAGAAGCGACACCTGCTGCGTTCTGTTCGTGGTGTTTCTCTAACTTCCATCTTCGCACACACGTGCACTTGTTGCTGTATTTGCGTGTCTTTTAGAATCACATTTGTTCTTGTTTTTAGTTGGCTCATTTGACCTCCATCTGCCCTTAGCAGCAGCCTGGAAACTGATGTCTGAGTTCACACTACGTCACAGGCTTGTGATGTAGTCAGAAACAGGAATTGACTGGCTGTTTGCTTTCAGGGGGGACAAATGTCCTCTTCATAATGGCAGATGATTTGCGGACGTCATTGGGCTGCTACGGAGACCCTGTGGTCAAATCGCCAAACATCGACCAGCTGGCGTCCAAAGGACAAGTCTTTCTCAATGCATACGCACAGGTCAGATGGTGTTGCATCCGTTTTATCGCCTGACTTGGTCAAAAGCAGTCGAGTCGTGTTTTGACGGGTGTGTTTCCCTCTCTCAGCAAGCTGTGTGCGCTCCCAGCCGGACGTCCATGTTAACTGGTCGCAGGCCGGACACCACCAGGCTCTACGACTTCAAGTCCTACTGGAGGGTCCATTCTGGGAACTACACGACTCTGCCACAGTACTTTAAATCTAGGGGGTACGTCACCATGTCTGTGGGCAAGGTATTTCATCCAGGTAAGATTGATAACGTACATTTGTACTAAAAATCTTAAGTTGAGGGACAAAGCAATGATGTCTACGTAGGATATGCTGGCACGGCAGCAAATGTAGGAAGTGATGCAGAGAGAGATCCCTGCTGAATGAGAGTAAGAACCTCTGATTTGCCACTTGTTAATGATGAGCCTGCCACGCATTTGAGGGAAAACCCAATCTGCATTAATTTGTTGTTGATTTAGAAAAGGTCTTGACATCTTTTGTGTCTGTCCAACCGTATAGTAGTAACAATGGTTGTATTGTATTCTCTGTCCTTAGGTATTGCCTCTAACTACACTGATGACTACCCCTACAGCTGGTCCATCCCTGCCTACCACCCAGCCTCGTTTAGATATGAGAAAGAAAAGGTATAGGTAAACAGTATCTCCTGCACACCTACATACACTATTAAGTCAGTTATGCGTCTGACTTTATACACATTAAAAGGCAATTTTAGCTTGGAGTGATGTCACACCTCTTCTCATCCCTCTGCTGTACAAAATGGGACCATTGAATCTTGTGATACATTTCTGTGTGTAAATACTTGCAGGCCTACCTAGCAATGCCTTTGCTCCTCTTAACATCTTCCAAATATTTAATAAATATGATCCAGATGAGCTTTATAGGGCATCTGAAAAGCAATTCATAGTTGTTGTTTTTAATGGTCTAGCAGGCTAAACCATTACTTTCCGGTGGCGAAACATCATGATGCTGAACCTTTCCACAGCTCTTCTTTGGGTATTGTACTCGAGTTACAAATTATTTTAATAATGGGCTACTCCTGTTCACTGCAGACTTTTTTTTTTTTTTTAAATGGAGGAAAAGAAGTCCAGTTAGATTACAGCTTGAACATTAGTTTCTTCATAGAAGACTTTACAAGCATTTTTAATTTATCCTAAATTCTCAATAAAAACAGCAAATCATATACTTTAATTTTAATGTTTGCATTTTATATTTTATTTAGTTAACATATTTGTTAACAAAGAACAGTAAGGTCACATCAAGCCCAGATCAGTAGTATGTCACAGGGCTGACACATAGTGACTGATAACCATTTATTAATTTGCCAATTAACCAATTTATTAACTTGCATATCTTTAGACTGTGGGAATAAACCCACAAGGAGAACATACAGACTCCCATCAGACAGAGGCCCAGGACCTTCTTGCTGTGAGGTGTCAGTGCTCACCACTGCCACTCTAACTTAAGTCATTCTCAGTACAATATGTATGGGTCTAATTTTGAAAGAAAATGCAGAGTTTCAATGAAAATAGAAATCGCTGCCTCTTTCACTCAGTGGGAGAAGTTGCAGATTCTCCTACCGAGGTCTATCGGGGTCAATGTTGATATTGTCCAGATCAACGGGTGTCATGGCAGCTGCACTACCACCATTTGTTGTGCCAGCGCTAGCTGAAGCTGTGCTATCATAGGTAACACTGGCAATAGTCAAACAAACATGTCTGATTTGTCATAACTGGAAGTAGCAGCAGCATTCAAGTGTAATGATTAATATCTACTTGTCTTCAGGCTTTGTTTCTACATGTTGTGTTAGTGAATGTTTTTCAACTTATCTTGTAGTTTTCAGGTCTGAACCGAAACAGCTGGGTCAACTTCCTGGCATCAGTTTACCAGACCAGCCAACAGAAACCTTAAAATGTAGATATTGGCAAGAACTGTGCATAAACATGACTTTTAATCATTTGTATAAAAACCTTGTTTCCAGATGTGCAAAGGAGAGGATGGTAAATTCCACGCCAACATACTGTGTGCAGTGAATGTGACGGAGCAGCCTGGGGGAACCCTCCCTGACCTGGAGAGCACAGAAGAGGCAGTGAGGTTACTGAAGAGTCGGTCCAACGACGATGATCCTTTCTTCTTGGCTGTTGGCTTTCACAAACCACACATACCCTTCAGGATACCACAGGTACATGACTTAATACCAACACTTCTACACCCTCTGTGCCTTTTTTAGGCCAGTGACCGTACAAATACAGTTAATGCTGACAGGCTCAGGAGGTTATGACATTCAGTGTTACAGTTACAACTTGATCTACCAAATAACCATTTGGTACCATTTGCATTTAATGAACAAAACAGGGCTGTGTTAAGTATACACTCCAAAACATCCACCTAGTTCTTTACAAGCCACTCCATGGTAGCTTTGTGTCCTTGTTCTGTCCCATTTTCAGTATTTTTGCATACCTTCTTCGTAAGAATCTCCCTGTATTCGGCTCCATCCTTCACTTTTGGCAGGTTGCCCAGTCCCTTTTTTAAGATGAGAATCATCCCCACAACATTAAGCTGCCACCACTATGCTTCCCAGTCAGGATGGCATTGTTTTGGTGATGGGCGGTGGTGTTTGTTGTGCCAAAAGCTTCCATTTTGGTTTCATCAAACCACAAAATGCCTATTTGTTGCAGGATCCTCTTTGCAAACTTCAAACTGGCTTCCAGATGGACCTTTTTTTTTCTTGCTTCCCTCACGTACAGGCCAGATGTGTGCAATATCATTGATATATATGTGTGATGCACATATTGCCCTCTGTTCGCCATACAACACTGTAGGTCTTTCATGGTTGTCACTGGATTCTGCGTAGCCTCTCATCAATCAGTGTCTCTCCTGGTCATCTAGTTTAAATGAACGCCCTGATTTTGGTAGAATGTGAGTCTTGCCATACACTTTCCACTTGTCTTAACAGTGCTTCAAGGTCTCTTCAAAACCATGGAGATCTTTTGTAGGTCCCTCACCTGACGTGTACCTTTCCATAACTTTCAGACTTGTTTTGGGTTTCTATACTTGCACAACAAAGTTATTGCAATTGTTTATTTTTAATGAATATTAGAACATTTTTCTAGTTTGTTTTTCATTTTGAAATGGCTGTGTAGATTTGTAATGAAAATATATAGATTTATTGCAATTTAACTCCAGGGTATGGGTCAACATAATCTGATAACTGGCTAAAGGGGTGTATTCATTCTCCATCCACTGTATCTTTTTTCTAACATTTCATTCAAACAGTTTCTAATTAATTAATTTTGAGTCCTCTTAAATGGACCAGTTTCAACACTGCTGTCGATGTGTTCCATTAAATTTTAGTGGCAGGAAAAAAAAACCTTGATGTGACTATAACGTGCTAGAACAAGTTTAATTTAAGACTGTTTTCAAATGACCTGGGGAAATGCTTGTGATGTGTATCTGAGCCACAATTTGAGCTGTAGTGTTCAGTGGTGATATTTGTTCATTTACACAAATCATTCTCCTGCCAGATAATCCCATGCTGTAGATGTGTAAACCGCTATCTGCATGCTTTTTTTGCAGCCCACCTCGGTACACTTAAACTTTTAGCATCCGCTGCACATCATGTGAGCTACATGACTTGATAATGCTGTGAAGAGCCCTTGTGAACCTTGACTAATGTTGCAGACTGCAGCCAGACCACTATTGGATTTGTGAGGCGGGTACCTGTTTTGAATTTAAATTAAAAAAAAATCTAGAAACAATATATTTTGGCATATATTAATTTTTATACCTGCATTAAGCTCATATCTGCTGACTAATCAGTCTACCTGCATTGCAAACCCATGGATTGAACTCCACATGTCTACAAACAAGTCCTTTTCATTGGCTGTACTTAACTGGATGCAGCTATTCTTCTGGTGGAATTTGTGACATTCACTCACTGGGATGCAATATGCAATTCACTTAGTCCCCAGACACTAAATGAACAGTTCCTCACTGGCACAAATATGGCTGAGTATGTGGAGTGGAAAAGTAAAAGTCATTGTCCTGCTGCAAGAGGCCGTTTTGCTCGACAGCGTTGCTGTGCATGCAGAAGTGTTGACAACAGAACCACGTGTTTCAGTAGACCAAGGACTGAACAAATAATGCCAGAGAATGAATGATGGTGTTAACATGGAGGAGTGAGGAACATTACCATAAAGAACATTGTGTTACGGGATAAAGGGAACAAACATTAAGTTCCCGATAAACTTAATGCACCCTCTGAGACTGTAGGTAACAATTAAAAATGCACTTTCTTTTAATGGAAAGCCCAAAGTTACACCCATGAAGCAGCTAGTTTTGATGTGTAAAAGGTTACACAATTCAGCATGGAAGAGGGCATGATCAATGATCAAGTGGAAGTTGAATAAGAGCAGAGACGGACTGACATGAGATGCACGTCAGAGGTTTACCCACAAAATATGAATTGATGAAAAGGTCACGCCAATGCTCTCTGTCAGCATGTGATGTACGCCACACGTGATTAACCCCGCTTTGTCTGGACACGCACAGCGAACTCAGCCAAATTTAAAGACTCAAGCAAAAATTGTAGTTTCTGGAATGATGAAAGTCAATGAAGTTAAAGACATTCTAGATCATCTACTACTCGAGGCAGAGGAGTCTGTGCTTTTTGAAAAGTCTGTAACTTCCCACATGTTAATGATCATAATCAAAGAGGGCATTATACTGTAAATTGGTGCTGATTCATTGTGGTAATTATTGGTAATAACCAGTTTATATCTTTGTAATAAGAATATCTCTCATGTGGGATCATATTTTAATGGATTGAGGGCAATACTGGGCTGAGGGTAGGCAATTATGCTAATAATAATAAGGTAATGTTGGTAATTTCACAATACTAATGGGGTAATATCAGGGTAGTACTATAGTAACTGTTGCAACTAAATTTATTTATTTTCCACAAATCTTCGGGCTAAAGGACACAACTCCACCTTATTTATATTGGCTTATATATATTTATATTACCTGGAACATCATTTGAAACTTGTTGCTTGTATTTTACAGGAGTACCTGAGTTTATATCCCATAGACCAAATGACTCTGGCCCCTGACCCCGATGTCCCGGAACTCCTTCCACCTGTGGCCTACAACCCCTGGACAGATGTGAGGAAGAGAGACGATGTCCAAAAACTCAATATTAGCTTCCCCTATGGACCAATTCCTAAAGACTTCCAGGTACCAACTGGCTGCTCTCAACACTTTTTTTTAAAACAAATTATAATTTGATTCTCATTGCTACACCCTGAAATGTATGCTAATAATCTTCTGTATCATGTCTCCCAGCTGCGTATCCGTCAGCACTATTACGCTGCTGTGTCTTATATGGACGCGCAAGTTGGGCGGCTGCTCAGGACTCTCGATGAGCTGGAGCTGGCTGACAGCACTATGGTGGTGTTCACCTCAGATCATGGTTGGTAGACACTTGGTTGTCAGCTTTCAGGTTCTGTGTGCACATTATTCAGGAAGTTGAGGTTGTTTTTTTTTTGGGGGGGGGGGTTTATGACAGTTTTTGCAGTTTATCTTGTCTTTCACCACCAGATGACAGTGTTGTAACAGCATATTCTGCCACTTCCTCCTTCAACAATTTTGCTCTACTCTAAAATACCAGCTCTTTTTCTTGCACAACCTCCTTTTTTTTTTTTTTCTTTAAACTTTGTGACTTGGAAACTCCAATTTCTTTTAATTTCTCCTTCAGTGGAGGATGTTGGAGTGAATCCTTTCCATGACTGTTTGATATATACCCAGCAAAGCTCAATCAAATGCCATCATTTTCAAATATCAGATGGCTGGGGAAAACATAAGTAAAAGGAATTGCCTTGAACTCTTCTGTATCTAAATTGTTGTTTTGGTATGGATTTACAGTTTAAGCTCTCCTCATTTCTCCCATCTGCCTCAGTCATCAACAGCTTTTATAATCTTCTCTCTCTTGCTGCAGGTTGGTCATTAGGAGAACACGGGGAATGGGCTAAATACTCTAATTTTGATGTGACAACACGCGTCCCTCTCATCTTCTACATTCCTGGCATTACCACACTTTATCATTGGCTGGGAGAGTCTACCTTTCCCTTTATTGATGTCCTCACCCAATCAGAGCTGAGCTTTAAGAGTAAGGCCCCTTCACTGATGACACATTACTATAGATGAACACGAAGCATGTGCAATTCTTTTATCATTTTAAAGCACCATGTCCTGTATATCAAGTCAGAACTGGGAACTCAAATTAGGTTTGCAATGTTTGGTTCAAATTGCTCAAATAAGCCTTGTTAAAACATGTATTATTATGCCAACTTCACTTTAATGAAGTCTTTGATATACGTGGGGAGCTCCCAAAAGTGTTTAGACGGAGATCCACTTTGATATTTTGCCTCGGACAGCTTTTAATTCAAGTGCAAATGGTGCAATGATGATGAAATGTAAGAGCAGGGCAGTTGCTAAAGTTTAGTGGATATCTTGACTGTTTTGCTCTCAGTGACTATGTAAGACTTTCTCTAATTGGCTGACCCATCGGTCTTCCAGATGACAATGTTATAAGGAACATGGTGGAGCTGGTGGATGTATTTCCTACCGTCTCCTACCTGGCTGGCCTCGGAGCACCTGCACCTTGTCCTGATGTTTCTTTGCAGGTATGAATGGATGAAAATTGAATCCACTTACTGAAACTAGTAGTTTTCACTTACTTAAACTATGCACTTCAAGCTCTTGTGTACTCGAGACTTGATCTTTGTCTCAACGATGGTGGCGAAGTTTACACTGCTGCATATTTATATTAGCAACATGGCTCTAGGGAAGGCAGTATTGGTTGGTCTGCCTCTTTGGTCCAGACAGAAATATCTCAACTACTATTGGATGGCCTGCCATAAACCTTTGTCAAGATATCCATGGTTCCCAGAGGATGAGTTCTAATGACCTTAGTGATGATCTGACTTTGCTTCTGGTGTTTTTCTATTTCCTATATATTCTCATTTTCTACAAAATGCAACACAAGAACAGAACTGGGACCATTCAGGCATCTTTGTACAGTTAGTTCAAATGCCAATGTGTTAACCTTACCAAACAAAGTGAAGAAGTAAATCCTCCATAAACAGGCCAAAACATGCCTGATGTGATCTAATTGACTCTGCCATTAATTTCCTTGACTCTTTGGTTTGTCTTCCTGCTTTCAGGAGGAGTTGTGTGCAGAAGGAGACAACCTGGCCTATGTCTTCGGACACAAAGAGACTGGACGGGATGGGGAAGCCATTTCTTTTAGCCAGTACCCTCGACCTGCTGATACGCCACAGGTACTGGAGACGGAGTGTTGGAAAAGCAAATTTAAAAACCCTTCATGAGCTGTTTAAAGGTTAAATCACTATTATTCTCCAGTCAAAAAGCAGGCATATTTTTAAGGTCATGGCTACATTTAATGGCTGGATTCTGTAGTTGCAAATGTAACTCGTCTCAATTGATTTCCTATTCTGAATCAAAAATCTGAAAATGAGAAACTATTTTGTCTGCCAATTTGGGGGGAAATTGGATATCAAAGCATTTAAGGACATGAGATAGAATTTATATCTATATTCCATTTTCCTTGATGAGGAACCCCCCATCTACCTATTAGAAAAGTTGATGGTGGCATGCTGTTGGCTTGAAAATCCATAGGAGAGTTTTCTTCTACTGTTACACTAATATATATATATATATATAAAAGAGGTCTGGCAATGCAGTCCGTTGTCGATAAAAGCTGCTAAAAGTATCAATCCCTAAAATCGCCCCAATTTTGTACTAATGGAAACTGTATTTCTTGTGTTTGACTCTATATGAAAACCGTAATAGGGAAGCAACAACAAATTCAATTTTGAGGACAAGGTTGATTGGACAATGGCTCTAATTTCCATTTTCAAAAGGTTGTTGCAAACATTGATGATTTAAAAATCGAAACAAAATCACTTTCCAATTTTTGTTTTCAGAAGAAGAAATCGATTGAGATGACGCTACACGGATTATTAGTGAAGGTCATGAGAACTGTTGCTCTTTGACCTCTCTGCATTATGTGCCAGAGCTGACAGCTACAGGCACAAGAGCTTTAAAGGAACATCTCCAGATGAGTGCTGCACCTGCTGTAGGTTAATCTCTGTACGGAGCAGTTTGGCAGCCTGACATCAGCTCATCGGCTGCCTCGCAGGATGAGTTGGCAGCCGTAGATCTGACCGCACTGCAGAAAGCTTTTCTACAGTTTTAAAATACTTTTTTTTTTAATAGTTCGCTGCTTTTTATTTATTTATTTTTTAGGTCAACTCTGACCTACCTGACCTCAAAGACATAAAGATCATGGGCTACTCCCTACGCTCCTGGGACTATAGATACACTCTCTGGCTGGGATTCAACCCTAAAACCTTTCAGGTTGGTTTATCACATCCCTGCACAGCATGGAAATCGTACCGCTTATCTGCCTCTTTCTATTCTTCTCCTCTGTGTGACTATCAGGTTCAGGCTGGGGAGTTTGTTTGTGTGTGTGATGGAGCCATCCATCTTGTCTGGCACAATATTTTGGAAACCTTTTCCATGACGGCTCATATTTGCCTATCATCCATCTAGGTGAATGTATCTGATGTCCATGCTGGAGAGTTGTACATTTTAGAAGACGACCCTGCTCAGGACAAGAACATCTATAGTGACTTTGACGAACGTGTGATACGGAGGAAGATTGCCAGCCTGCCTCATGTAAGTTTGAATGTATTTATTTATTTATTTATTCCATTGACTTGCTTTTTACTTATTTTCTGACTTCTGGTTTCTCTCCAGACTGGGAGTGTGCAGATGAGAATGAGGCTGCAGCTCCTGTACCTCACAGCAGGGATGAAAACGAGTAGAAGGAAGGCGTGATGACGAGAATAAAACACAGCAGATGGACAGACGGAGACGAGTACAAAGAAGATGGATGGATGAAAGACTTGATCTAGAAAGGGAAAATGTCTTGAATATTTATTTTAATAAAATACATAATTGATTCAATATTATGTGGTATAACTATGACCTTTTCAGGCTCAGTTCTTCAGGCTCCTTGTTAAGAACTCAGACAAGCAGGTCTGGGTTCAACACATGATCAACGTGAATAGAAAGCACTTTCTTTCAAGATGAGGAGTGTGTTTAGTTTGTTATTGACAAAGTGAAAACATCCATATGTGCTCAGAAACTTGTGATTGCTTTCCTGCTGCTAAACAGTCTCCACTCTTTTCATTGTCTGGTCACTTCACACCTGCCACTGGCATCTGTGTAAACATGATCCTGTAAGAAGGAAGCATCTTCATTTTACACGTCTCCAATTTTAGCTGGAACAGATTTCTGATGATCTACTTTGTGTTGGATGAGGAGATCAACACCTCTCTCTGTGTCCGTATGGCAAATATGAAGCTAGTCTTGCCAGCTGCCCATTTAGCTTAGCTTAGCATAAGGATGGAAACACTTCTTAATTTTTAAAGAAGGCTAATTCATTAACGTGTTTTATCTTGTTAAATGTGAGCACAAGCAGAAATGTAACAATGAAAGTTTCCGGGCGCTCCCTGCACTCGGCTATCCTGTCATTTTTCTTTGTGTACAAACAATCAGGATTAAACTTGATCGTTAGTCAAATTTTGTTCATTTTAAGCACTTGGGAGCTTCCCTCCTGCTTCCAGCCTGTATGCTAAGCTAAAATAATTGCTAGCTGGCTCATATTTAGCATACAGACACGAGAGTGGTATAGATCTACTAAAGATGGGGGGGGGGGAAATCAACTATTTCCCTAAATGTTGTAAAAGTATTCCTAAAGGCAGGCAACCTTTTTGATGCATCTGATTGGCTGTGACAATTATTACATCACATTTTAAAAGCTGTTCTCTGCTAAGATGTCTTATCATCTTAAGGAATATTGAGCAAACCTAAATAATTTGCCTTTTTGATGCATAGCGACACCAGCTTCTCTTTTTGGAGCAGGTGCTCTTGAGTGTACTATTGATCGTCCTGTCTGTTTCAGGTGGAGTCTCTTCACTTTGAAGTACATCGGCTAAAAGGGGCTTGCTCAGTTTTGTGCTGTAGTGTTAAACAGTATGACATTTCGATTTGCACTCTGTCACTTGCAGCCATTTGCCTCCCTCTTTGTAAATAGTCAGTTCAGATCAATTTGTGGACCCAAAACGAAGCGAGTAAAAGCCAGCCATAATAATTCAATGCAAATGAAACTGCATAGCTACGTTTTACTGCTGTTCCAATGCATGAACACTTTGTGCTGTGGTAATTTAGAAGAAAGCAATTTCAGCTTGAATTTCAGGGCCAACAATGAATCGAGGGAATTTGGTCTGTCAGCTTTTATTGTAGGCTGCACTGGCTTTATGTTAATGGGTTGTAGTTGAGTCATGTAATCGGTGTGGTTCTGTCGTGTCAGGATGCTGAGGAATTCCTAAAATTGAATTAGCTCATTTTTGTGTATTTCTTGACCTCGTGGCATTTGGGACAGTTGGTTTGCAGGTGTCCCTGTGTCCTGTAACACATTTAACATTTGGAACGATGATATGACCAGTAATATAAACTGTCCATACAGATACTGACGAAGTGAGGACAGTAGCTTATCCTTGAGTTTGGTTGCATTAGAGCAGCTTCGAGCCGGAGATCCAGTTTTCTGAAGGGGAAATAAAAAATAAATGCTGCAGAAATAATTCAAATCTCAAGCTTGGCAAGGACACGCTGTTAATATATTTATGTCTGTTTCGATTGGTTTGTTGAGAAAAGAAAATATATTTTTCCAGCAAAAGTTGACGTTGTGCTTTTTAGTAAGTGTGTGTGTCCTGCAGAAACACTGTACACTTTGCTGCCCCCCCACACTGTTGTAAAGCTGCAGAGTAGTGAGGGAGCTCCCCAGGGACCTCTCCAGTCTATTCTGTGTTTTCTCTCCTTCCTCCCTCTATCGCTTCTCTCCTCTGCAGCAGAGAATGCATATGCCTTGCTCTCTGATGCTGGAAGAATTTGGACTGATCTGAATATTTCCTAATTTGTGCACGATTCCGCGGAGTCAATCTCTCTGGGCAACATAAACGGTTAAAAGCCTTGTAATTGCATTTTGAAATATAGTATGAATTCAGTCTCATGCCTTTTTGAGGTTTTTTACCGTTTTCAATTTCCAGGCAATCATGCAGAACCATGTGTGGAACTCGGCTTGAAGTGAAGTCTGTATGCTACAAATGAAAAGTCAGAATTTTCCCAAAGACCAGGAAAGCACTTGACATCTCTCCCCTGCCAATTTCACCTCCTCCAATCATTTCTTCTCCTTTTTATGTAGCATTTACTTCTCATCTTTTCAGCACACCAGCATTCACATTTGCCTGATCGGTTGCATTTGTACGTTTCTTTATGATCTATTTGAAACTAAGTGTATAATGGATCGCTGTATGATTTTAAAAGATGTGTATAATAATTGTATTGGCAAAACTTAAACCTACTGAGATTACTGATTTTCTTGGCCACTATGGGGCAGCGGAACCAAGCCATCACATTAGTATTATCACTTTAAAGCTACACCATGCAGTTCTTGACCACTAGTAGCACTTTGGGGTAAAATCTTTTGGCCCCTGTTTTGCTTGTATTCTGCACAAGGACAATGCCATAAACTGCATTCAGTTTCATGCAATTTTTTTAATATTTAGTGGTGGATGAAATATCCACATCTTTTAGTTAGGTATTAGAAGCAATACCACACTATAAAAACACTAAAGTAAAAGTTCTTCATCCAAAACCTTACTTGCGTAAAGTATTATCAGCAAAATGTACTTAAAATATCAAAAGTAAAAGTACTTGTACAGAAATATGGTCGCTGTCAGCATTTGACTATTAGCCATATATGATGTTTTGAAGATTAATACCCATATAAATGTATTTTACTGCTGTAGATGTTAACGCTTGTGCTAATTTAAACTACTTTATATACAGTTTGGTAGCTTCTACAGCAATGCATCATTCTATAAATTCATCATATGCTTGTATAATATATAATAAAAGGTGATAAAATATATAAAATATGTTCCCTGTTATATTAACTTTTCATGAGCTCAGACAAACAGCCCTGTTTTTAGCTCTGTGATGAAGCTGGGGGTAGGAGACTTTCCTCAACCCTTCAAGGAGCACTTCAGTTTATCAGAAACATTCAAATTCAAAATCACCAAATTTGGAGATGCATGGTTTTCACTGGACAGGAAGGGTATAATAAATAGAAATCTGACTACAGCTTATCAGATCGTGGAGTAAAAAGTACAATATCTAATGACGCAGAGCAATGCGCCAACTAAGGCAAGGATGTATGTAAACGATGTACTGTTTAAAATATGTATTAACTAAATTGGCTTTGAAAATGTTTTATGAGGAAGTTTGTTAGTGTACGAGAAAACCCCACGGGGCACCTTTAAGTTGACAGAGCGAACTCTGTCTGCAGTTTGCTGCTAGGCAGGTGCAGATGTACAGTGGGTTTGTCCGATCTTTTCCAGCCTGATGGTCATTATCATGTTGTGGCATGGAGGCCTGAGTCAGTGCAGCTGCAACTGCTGCTTCTACTCTGCCTGTAGATCACGTCAGTCTATATTTCTGCCTCAGTGGTTTTATCAGATCAATATTTATCATCACAAGCAGTGATCTCTGACCACGATCAAATTGATCTAATAGCAATTACATTACTGTTTACCTGCAGTTTTATTCCTCTGTTCCTCTGCTGCTGCCCTCTTTTTCTCACTCTGCATCTTACCTGCTCCCTCTCTCCAACCCACTCTGTCTTTGTCTCACTCTCATCGTCTATCATTATGTTTCATGCACTGGAAATCGCATTACCGCTGTGGGCTCATATTCTAGCAGGTCACGCTGCCTTTCTGTTAAGGCTGGCGACATACACAATTGCATTAGAGAGAGAGAGAAAGTATGTGTGTAAAAACTGCTTAGCTCAGCTGCATCATGAGTAGGGTTCGTCTCAGGGGTGCTTGTGTGTGCATGTGTGTGTGTTTGTGTGTGAATGAATCCAGAAATAGTAAACAGACTGTAGTGTACTCTGCCTCCCAAGGACTTGAAGAAGTGTTTTCAGAGTATTTTCTCAGAGGAGCTGTTTTTCACCAGAAATGCTCTTCAGTGGCCAAATTAATTTTGTAGACTCGGCTGTCTCCTTCTTTTGAGGCTACTAAGCTGCTTTCAGTATTTTATCTGGCCAAGTTTACATTATAGAGACGTTACAGTATGCCATAGCTGGTAGCTTCTTATAAAATATTACAGTTAAGAAGCTTTTAAACAAAATAACCAATAATGGCCTGCATTTGAGTATAATTAAACATTAACAGGCTGTTGCGACCTGCACCACAATGTCATGGATGATATAGAAAGCCAAGTAGAAACTTTTTAAACGGACACAAAGTGCATCAGTCTACAGTATGACAAGGTTTCTGACAGAATAACTATCGGAATATTGAAGTTAAAAACATGTGTTCCCCTTTAACACAATTATAGTTGTATATATTTCAGCTGTAACAGCAGATCTGTATTAATTAGCAATTATGTTAGCTTGTGTAGATAATATGTCAGTGCTGCTACAGATATGATAATATGACAGGAGCCTGTCACTGGAACACCTAAAGGGAATGCAGCTGTTCTTAGTTACACCTGTGATTGGCGAGTCAACATGAATACTGTGAGTAGAGGTCTATAACAGAAGCTGTAATCAGTTAGTAACTGAAAATGCTTCTGCAGTGCTTCTTTCTAAGCCATGCGTAATTTGATGCACGCGCAATTACTTTTACATAGTTCTTGGAGTGACGAACCTGCCAATGGCAGTTAGTACAGGAGGCTATAAAAATGCAAAAACTTTGAATGGCTATTAAAAATGCTGGTGAGCAGCCCCTTTCACATACACCGATCAGAGATAACATGATGACAGCGCGAACACCCTGACCGGTCAGCCGGTTCAGCGGTTTTCCTTCCTTGGACCACTTTTGGCAGGTACTGACCCCTGCAGATCGGGAACATATAGCCAGCAGTTTGTTTCTTGTCAAAGTCGCTCACATCCTTCCGCTTGCCTGTTTATCCTGCTTCAACACATCGACTTCAAGGACAGAATGTTCACTTGCTGCCTAATATACCCCCCCCCCCCCCACTGACAAGTCCCATAGTAATGAGATAATCAGTGTTCTTCACTTCACCTGGCAGTGCTCATAATGTTATGTTTGATCGGCGTGTGTCCTTACTGTGTTTTGAGCGACACATGAGTGACATTTGTTCTCGACACCTCACAGTTGGAACATGTTGGAAATCTAATACTACAAAATGCAAGACGTCGTCACCTTTATTGGCAGGATATTGTGTCTTTTAGTCCGCTGCAGTAAGCCAGCACATTTCATCCCTATAAACATGTCAGTGTGTCTCTGCACCACGGTCCACAATGTCGACATCTGTATCTGCAGACAGAGCACATGGAGCATCGAGGAAGCAGCCAATTAGAAGTCAGACAAGCTGTGATATGTTGGCTGCCAATGTGAAACCAGTTTAATCAGGAGTCATTCAATTAGAGCTGACGAGCTCTTCCCTCGTTAGCGCCTCTGGAGCTGTGAACCACAAAGCTGAATACAACCCCTCCACCCCACTTTTAACAGTCACTTTTGCAGTGGTTAGCACTGTCGCCTCGCAGCAGGATGGCTCTGGATACCAACCTGCCAGCCAGCAGGTTTCTGTGTGGAGTTTGCATGTTCTCTCCAAAGAGATGCAGGTTAAGTTAATTGACAACTCTAAATTGCTTGTAGGTGTGACTGTGCGTCTCTATGTGTCAGCCTTAATGAAGTTGAAAGGCTGTAATCAACTCTTTGGTGGTCGCTGGTGAGGGGAACCTGTGGTTTTGAAAATGGGGTAAAATACATTTTCAGTGAAATGTCACTTACAGCAATAACATGCTACGGTTTGGAGAATGAAATTATAACATTATCATCCGAAAAATACAGTATTTTAAATACAAAAGTGTTTCGGTGGTGTTTTTAGGCTTTTTTGTGCTAACGACATCGCAAGGAGGTAAAAAATTATGTTATAATGTCTCTACATGAGGGGTCTCAAACTACTAGCCTGCGCCACAGTTTCATAAGAATTTAAACTGTGAACACTGTTATCATATGCTGAAGGGATTCTAAAGTCCTGGCCACTGATTTACTGCGCTCCAAAAAAGCTCTTTTTACATGTAAACGAAATACAGATAGAGACAGTTTCGAGGTGGATAATTCTTTCTTTCTTGCGTCTAAGGTACTGACTGGTATGTGCATAAATATGTACATGAGAACAAAGCCTACAAAATTGTAGATATGCAGGTCATTACTGACACATTTCTAGATGACAATTTATGATCTCACCAACAAAGAGGACGTTTGCTGCTTGTCTTTCCCCCCCCAGTGGTTCCTGTCTACCTTCATACTGTCTTTTCTAAAAAAACTAAACAAAAAACAAAACAGCATATCACTCTATCTTGTTAGATCACGAAGCACAACACTTTATGGTTAGATCAGATCAGATTCAACTTTACTGTCATTGCACAAGGCAACAAAATGCAGTAATACACAAAAACCAAACATGTAGCCTACTTTGGCAAAAAATTAAAAATTTTGACAATTACTGGTTTGCATAGTGCCATTAAACTTAAATTAAACTTATTATTAATCCTAAAATGAGCCAGCCATCTTATTAGATGCCCACTTATCCTTTGAGAGGTTGCAGGCATTTTTTGCAAGGTGGGCCTGGAGCACAACCCAGCTCACAATGTTTACACATACCGAAAGACAACCATTCTTACATTATACTACATATTAAATGGTCTTGTTATAATGAGAAACTGAGCAGAATTCTTTTTTTGTCGGCCATAATAACCATCATTTGCTTGGCTGGGATAGATACGGAGATCAGTAGCTGCTGCAGCCAGGCTGTATGAGCCTTTGTAAGACTAAGAGAGAAAATGTCACAGAAATATTTGTAAGTTCAAATCAGCTCCTTTAACATCCAGAATCGGCTTCTTACTGCTGGCAAAAATAGTAGCAATATCGATTTAACAACTGTACACATCTCCTCTCATTACTATTTGTTACACTTCCAAAGAACTGAAGTTACAATTCTGACTGCAACCGCTTTAAAAAAGTCTGTTTTTATTTAAATACATATCCATTTAAAATCAACTCTATAATAATAATAATAATAATTTGACCCTAAGGTCGTTTAATCATGATACACATATACACACGTGCAGAGAACAATGCTTAAACACGCACATAGAATCGCTTTCCACGTTGAAATTTATCCTCTGCTTTTGACCCATCCGGCCATCCTTCTTCCGAGGGGAGCTGGAGCAGCGGTCGGCCTTCTATGGTGACCGGGGTCCAAGTCCAGTGCACATCCCTGGTCAGGATACACGCACAACCGCGGGCAACTTCGTGGTTCAGTGTCTTGCCCAGGGACACTTCGACATGTGGACGAGAGGAGCTGGAATCGGAACACCAACCCCATGGATGACAGTCAGATAACAACAGCTCTAATTCCGGAACCTCCATCCCCAGGGCCAAGGCTCAACAGCTTAACCCTCCACACTTTTATATAAAAGCCCAAAGCAGAGTTTTTTTTAAAAATTCAGATAGTCTGTAAGAATTTAGAACATGGGAATGGATAATGAGCTTTTTACGCTCACACAGGGGGAAACATGCACAATGGCCGCCTTGATCACAGCGCCAGTTTACATGTGAAAGTCAATAGCGGCGGTGTGCATGAGGCTCCAGTGCTCATGCTCCATTAGCCGCGTTTCTATCCAGCTGTCCAAACACACTTTGGAAATGTCATAAAGGAGAAATCCAGTGCGTGTTAGCTGAGCTGTTGAGTGGATGTGGAGATGCAATTATTGAACACTCACAGCTATTTTGACAGGAGACAACAGAGATATGTTTCAGTCATCGTGATCTTCATCTATAGTTGTGCGTATTCATGGTTTCAACTGCGGCATTAGAATCAGGTCAGATTTCCCATTGGGGCTAATGGACACTCATTGCTGCAATATGTGTGTGTCCACACATTTTAGTCTCCGTGGATGTGTGTGTGTGTGTGTGATGCTAAACCATATCTCTGAGAGCTTATTTGACTGCATGGTTACCTATGGCAATTAAACCTATAAATCTAAGCTGTCAGCGTGTTGGCTTTACACCAAGGAGAGAGAGACACACACACCTAATATGTCTCAGGGTCTGCAAATAGGCTTTCCACCTCCTTACTCATTTAGGGAAATACTTAATGAGATGGGATTTATGTCTCCCAGAAAATGCACTCTTTAAAACTCCTTGTCTTTCCTTCGTCTTTATTCCTCTCATTTCTCTTAACACACTCTGAAGTCCAGCTAGCTCTTTCCCACCGCCTCTCTTAATTTTTTCTCAAAACGCACGTCCTCCCTCTTGAATTCTAATGTGCGGCTATATTCAATTAATTGATTATGCATCGTGAAGTAGGCTAATAGTTGTTATGATGTAGAAATAAGAGTCCATTAGCACTAATAAGAGGACTAGCTTAGCTCTTACAATGTTAAACATCAAGGCCACTCAAAGGCAGGTGTCACATTTTTAAAAGAATCTTGTTGCCTGCAAAATTTGAGAGATTTTATTAATTAAGAAAACTCAAGCTTATTGTAAGAGTGGTATTTTATGGTGTTTATATTTTGGTTTAATACCTTGGAAATGTTGGCTATTTCTTTTTGCTTTCTCTTATTACCTTTATTGAATAAGAAACCTCACAATGCATTATGAAAGTGAGGTTTTTATGTTTTCTTGTCGGGAATTTGAAAACACGATGGGATTGGAAAACCTCATCTTTCTTAAAAAGACATATACAGTCCTGTAATTTTAAGAAGACATAAATAAGACCATGAGAACAGCAGCACCACTGGTTCAAACAGATTTTAATCCATATTTTAGAGACATTAAATATTTAAAAACAATGGAACTGCATCACAATTTCTGATCATCACATAGAACAACTTCATTATAAAAAGAACCATATAAAAGGCCAAAAGATAGCACTGATAGAAACAGAAAAACAGCTGAAGTTGTGCAACACATTTAAAAATACAATGCAATCCATGTTGGACAGACGTGTTCTCAGGTGTAAGTTTGTAGAAATCTTTACAATGTTGCGTTTAGTTAGTGATGAACACCAGAAACACACACAGAGATTCGTCAGGCTGAATCAGAGGCACTGTGTCGCTGCCTGTCCCAAAAACCACCAGTGTCTGGCTTGAAATATGCATATTTGACCATAGTGGGATGCCCAACACTTTAAAGGTGTTGTCTAGCATTTTAACAATAAATTAATAAATGCCACATGAATTTTGATTCATTGCAGTAACCACGTAGATCATCATCGAGACTACCGTCTACTGGGGTTGACGAGGTTTATGATTAAGGGTGAAAATCTGGCCCTAACAACCACGCTACATTTTTGCGCCTTTAAAGATGAGTTTGGTCATAATTCAGAGTTGTGGAGTTGCCTGACCTGGGCCTATTCTACATCGCCTCTGAGACCAGCTGACAGTTTTTCATTGCAGGAAACGGAGTGACTGAAGACATGAAAGTCAACACAGTTTTTGAACTTCCTGTTTCACCTAGGCCATTTTGAATCACTGCATGATTAAACACTGTTGGCGTCCTAGGATGGATACAATAATAGCTATTACAAAATAACTGCACATGGGACAGTGAAACCATCAAAGCAACCTTGGCAGAGGTTAACATGGTTTCGAAGAGAATTTTACTGATTGATTGTTTGAAATGATTCTGCTGCCTTTTTAAGTTTTCCTGTATACTGCAAACTTGATATGGAACAGGCTGTTTAATTGTTAGTTGACAAATAAGCTCCTTGATTAACTTACTGATATGTTTTTAAATACATGATTTGTAGGTTTGACTTCTGTATGCCCAGTATTTTATGAGTACTACTCCATTACCAGAATACCATAGCTTTAAATCAACAATACAAAGTGCCTGTTAAATTGCACGACATTTTGGGAAGTACGCTTATTTGTGCCGAGAGTTAGATGTGAAGGTTGGTACCACTCTCATGTCTGTGTGTTAAGTAAAGAGAGAGAGCTTTGAGGCAATTAGCGTAGCTTAACATAAAAAAGTGGAAGCAAGGGGGCACAGCAAGCATGGCTCTGTCCAAAGTCCAAAAATAAAGCTCATGAATTAACTTGTTGCATCTCGTTTGCGTACAAAAACAGACATGCAAAAATGACAATTGGTAGTTGTATCGAGTTAGCTGCTGGAAATATTTCTTAGTAGTTTATGGATTAAACAGTCAAGATACATGTTAATCAGTGATCTTAAGGGGTGCTAAGTAGATTTCTTAACTTTAGAGAGTGGCAGGCTAGCTGTTTCCCCCTGCATCCAGTCTTTCTGCTAAGCTACGCTAATTGCCTCCCGGTTCAAGGTCCGTACTCAACACACACAGACATGAGAGTGGTATCGATTTTCCTGTCTGACTGTTGGAGAGAAAGTGCGTAAGTGTATTTCCCATGATGTTGATCTTTTCCTGTAAGTGTATAAAGAAACACAGATATACAGTAAAGTAGTTGCAGACCGTATTTGCCAAAGAGGCATATTCTGTTGCAGCTGAAGATATGAATCTCCCACAACATCAGTTGGAAAGCTTGAAGGGACTTAGGATGCTTAGTAATTAACAATAAGTTATAAAACATGGTGTAACATGTTAGCAGTTATTTTCTAGATCTGACCTTTGCAGTAGTGAGAGCATATTAATGTCTCCCTCAAGTGACCAACAACAAATGATTATTCATTGGAAAAATAGAGACTAATCTCTTTCCAATACTTGTTTCTAACACTGACTCTGACAGTACAACCGTGGACAATCAAATGGAAAAAAACAAGAAAAAAAAGCAGCTTTCTTGTAGATTATAGGGATTTGAGAAGAAAGAAACCCTTTATTATTCTTATAAACTCTGCTAGTTCATTTACTGTATGAGGCAGTTTTGGCAATTTCCTAAGCAATCAAAGTGTATAGTGATTTTCTGAAATGCAAACAAATATTAGACACTCATCACTACTGGAGAGATTATCACTGTATTATCGGCTTGTAACCATCTGCTCTCTGTTTTGCTCTCTATTGTAATCACAACAGCACCGACGTCGCCGTTTCTGTCACTGCTGCTTTTCATAAACAAGTTGACAACTGTGATAATGTTACAGGAGATAATGAGATATTTAATAAGATGTAGAGTTGCAGAATAAAGGCCATGCTGAGGCAGTCTGTCTCCGAAATGTGTCAGAATATATCGACATATTGACATTGCATATAGTCAAATGAGCTGTTGCATGAATTCAACATTTACCATAGACGTCATGTGACGTGTAGCACAGTGGGATGAAACCGATGCTTCCCGTGATGTCACCAATGCAATGTTTTTGACATTTTACAGCATAGCATTGTATAAGTATATTCTACCGCTGCATATAATCTAAATAAGGACCATTGTGTGAAATTAACAATAACCATATAGTAACATCACTGTTTCACCATAAAACAAAACAACATCGAACATCATTGAATTGGACTGAGCAACACAGTGGATCAACTATTGACTTGAAACAACTGAGGTCTAACAGAAACAGTTTGTGGGTTTCTTTGTTGGCTGTTGGAGACGTTCATTGGCTCATTGGGGGACACACTCCTAATTTGGCTTCATGACCTCAAATAATAATAAAAATAACTTTAAAAGAAATTTTTGTGAAACAACAGGGAGTGGAGTTTGGACTGGTATCCAAAATGTTCATTAGCAAACATTTTCAGGCTTTCAGATGAAGAACCATGAGTCCATTTTAAAGGAATAGTTTGACATCTCGAGCAGCACGCTAATTCACTTTCTCGCTGAGAGTTACCGCTCTGATGTCTGCACGCTAAATATGAAGCTAGAGTCAGCAGCCACTTAACTTAGCTTAGCACAACGACTGGTTAGCTTGGCTTTGCCCAAAGGTAACAAAACCCACCTACCAGCAATTCAAAAGCCCACTAATTAATATGTTATATTTTGTATTTTTTTATCCATTCCACAGCCAAAGTGTACTGTGAAGTCACTACCTGTCTAAGAAGAGGTCCGGGACATAGCGCCCCTCCCCCATACAACCATGACATGTTGCTTTCACACTTTGGCTTTTGTATGTAGTCAACAAACCAGGGCTGGGCGACATGACCAAAGAAATTTAATTAAAATTTTTTCAAGCTTGGGGTTGTATTCACGTATGGGGTCGTATTTCCCCTTACAAAATTCAGGAATACTAAAACACGACAGAAACATCATATTTTTAGGACTTCATGTGCAAGATAGTCGAGCAAGAATAATAAAAAACCTGCACCACCTGCAAGCATGTTCGAAAAACACAGGGCAGTTCACAGGACCATCATGACTCACGACAGCTAGCTGGCACGTAGTAGCTATCGTATACGTTAGCCTTTGACTGAAAATAACCTTTCTGTGCACGTTGTAATGACTCGATTGTCATGATGCAGACATTTTACACACTGTACAAAAACAAAAAGACAAATCATCCAGCCCTGAAACAAACTAGACACAATGTGTTAATTAGCGCGCTGTAGAGGTGCTGGTAGGTGGATTTTGTTACCTTTGGACAGTGTTTATGCTAAGCAGAGCTAACTAGCTGCTGGCTCTTGCTGCAAATTTAGCGTACAGACATGAGAGTGGTATCAGTCTTCTCACCTTACTCTGTGAAAGACGGCAACTAGCCATGCTTCCTAAAATGTTGAACTTTTCCTGTTATGTGACTGCCATCGGACTGTTAACTTTAGTGTTGTGCATTTAAAGCGGCTCCGTATTTTCAGGCGATGTAGAGAAATGTAATAAGAAATACATTGACTGTTTTTTTTGTTTTGTTTTTGTTTTTTTCTAAGTCAAAATGGACACAAGTAGTTCTTGGTCTGAAGCTATCATTTATTGCATGCGATGGTTTAACTTTTTCAGGCATTTCAGACAAACCCATACTTGCTCAAATCATCAAGAAAAAAAAAACCCAGCAACTGATGCAAATTTGACACGTCAAAATCACACATTTTTCTTAAAGCCAAACCCTGGTGTCGTCATAAACGCCAGTAAAAAGCTTGTGGAAACATTTTGATTTTACGAAAAACAATCTCATATTTATACCAATATGGTATGGAAAATCATTTAGATTAAGTCTTTGTTCTTAAATAAATAGAGCAATTCCCACTGGACACAAATAGAGGCACTTGAGTTTCTTTTTTTTTTTTGTCAAAGTGAAAATGACTTTTCACATCCGCATTGTCTTCCATACACATTCAGCGATGGTCAAATGATCCAAAACTTAAAAACTCATGCTTGATGTGCTGGATTTACAGAGACCATGAAAAATAAAATCCAGATTTTAAGTCTTTAGAGCACATGTGACAACAGAGGAGAGGCCCCATGGAAACAATACGTAGGGTCTCCTTTTGTTTTTATGTGCCACAAAGGGTTAAAAATCAGATTATGTTTGGTGCTGTGTAAATGCAGCCATAGCCTGTGCATGGACACACATACACACGTATGGATACAGTCATACATACTCATACTCACACACACACACACACACACACATAGATACCCTTTTTTCTTGTCTCACTCCCTCACATTGAATCATTCACAGGACACTAAAAAACAAGAACAGTCTGTACATTATGGTACACAAACATCATTATTGTCCAGTCAGGTAATGATTAAAATAGACTTGACAATCAGCTGTACACGTATACACACTAACAACACAACACGACAAATGCTGGGAAACGACTACTAAGATTCCCAGCAGGTGACTTGCTCTCATTAAGCACCGTACAACGTCGCTGCTGTTGCACAGCCTTTTTGACATCAGGGCTGAAAAGCCGAAATGAGATTTTCACCCTGTGTACTTGATCTGCACGTGGGTGGGGGCTTAATTAGAGCCACATCATACCGAATCCTGTAGTCCCCCCGTAAGTGTTTGACTCCTTAGTGGGTGGGTTAATACGGGAAATAGAACTGAGTGGGATTTCACAAAAACCCATAACCAGTAAGAGAAGAACCAGACAAACGCTTCGTTTTTTAATGGAAGAAAGCCTTCATTTGTAGGACCAGTGAATTGAGTGCTTGTTCTGTTGGGTTACCCTCATTCGATTGTACTGACTCCTAGAGCTTCTATTTAAACAAACCACTGATCCAGGTTAGACTTGAGTTGGTTGATGGACAATCTCAGGTTATCCTGACACTCACTGATGTATTTGAAGCTTTAAAAATGTCAGCGTCACTGTCCCACACCAGAGGCAGGGCTGGGCGTTGAACCAAAACGTGTCCGTGGCAACGAGTATCAAAAACTGTGAAGTATGAAAAGCTGGCATCAAATCTCTGTTCAAACTCATTATCTTGTTAACTTATTCATTGATTAGATACATTCTTGTATGACTGCTTGTGTTTAACACTAAACATCTAAGAACCTCACACAGCAACTGGCCCTATTCAGAGGCAGGCGAGGGCCTTTGAATAAACTTGAATAATCTGATTACTTGTGGTTAACTAGAAGATAATCCAGAATTAAGAAAGAATCCAGATTTAAAGTTATGACCCTTAAGATTTCACTTCTGATTGATTTAGCGACGCCTGTGGCAACGCTAACAACGTCTTAATGATACAAATCCCAGAGCTCTGTTCAAAATGACATGTTTATTGATCACTGGGGGAAGGAAACATGCTTTGAGCAGCTACTCTGTCATAAAGACAACAGAGGAAGACAGAAATGTGATGTCTCCTTTATCGCTGTAGCTCCACATTGTACCGACACAAATATGTTTCCTCTTCAAAATGCCCGTGACCAGCTGTTCTGCTCTCCTGGATCGTTACATACTGTATATGCATGCGCACTCTTTCGTCCTGCTTCCTGTGAACCCCTACTGCATGTGTACGCCACTGAAAGGTAACTAACAAGTGTAACAACATTAAATGGCTATAGCAGAATAAACGGCAGCCATAACTAATGTGAAAAATTGAGTTTGTCATGACAAAATTCTTAAGGATTATAACTTTAAAATGGTTTAATTTGACTTATTTTCAGCAGTCATTCTTCAGAAGCCATTTTGTATCCATGTGACTGATTTCTGTTTGTTGCTAAATTACCGAAGGAATACACAACACAGGCAGGTTCAACAGCTTCTAGGGTCTGATTGGAATAGAACCAGGGGACTAACTTCAGCCTCCCTCAATTCAGCTCTAGTGGTTGTAGCTGAGACTCTTTCCTTTACCAGCGAGGTCCTTATCTAATGGATTGGACCGGAACTCCATCTGGATCGATATCAGCCTGAGGCTTTAATTTTAGTCTCAATCACAGCTGGAGCAGATGAGCCTATGTTGAGCTCCTTCCCTACCTTCAGCGTCCTTAATCTTATCAGCCTCTCACATATCCTTTTGAAAATGACCCTGTCTTAGTAAAAATAATTTTTACCTTCTGGGACACAGGGAGATTTGTAACAGCTATTGTCTCTTTAAGAATTTAAGAAACCTGCACTGATGTACAGTTGCTCCAAAGAGCAGAATCAGCCATATTTTAATGTGCTAGTTTGTATTCTGTGAGTCAAAGTTGAAATGCCCAAACTTAGTTACTGTTCAGCCCTAATTGCAGGTGAATTTCAGCCCAATTAATCCACCCAGTCTGTGTCGTAACATTACCATGGGTGGTGTCGGGTTATTTGAAGGATCCTAGTGGGGACTGAAGCATCGTCCCGAGTCTCATCTCACTTGTTATCCCAGTTCTAGCTCCCAGGCCCATTTCGTTTTTAAATTTTGGCTCTGGTCCAGTCCTTACAGCAGGTGAGCCTCTATGCGGAGCCAGTGCAGTCCCTGCCTGATGTATCGGACCAGCTCAGTCATGCTGCTCTGCTGACTCAACGGCTCCATCACAGAGTCCAGCTCCTGGAAGAACACTACAGGGGGATAAAGGAGAGCCACAGTTACTGTATCTGCTGCTGCTCGTGCTAAAATGAAACACATAACTACAGTTTGGGTGTTTTTTCTGATGGTGCTGTTGGTATCAAGAGGCAAAGTCATTCATCTATACACTAGACACTATCAAGACACTTTCCACAAGTTACTGTATGTCTGGTTTTTATTATATGAAGTACAGGCACCTTTATTATATACATTCAACCCCACCTTTAAGTGTTAGCTTAATTTGGTGGCTTAGGCAGCATGCTAGTTAGCTTAACATGCTGTTAGCATGCTAGTTAGCTTAACACATTTTAAAGGTGCATTAAGTCACAAATAGTGTGGAAATGTATCTGATATAACTACTATTTGTAAGACTTGTCATGTCTGACCACTAAATATGTGAGGATACATCTCCTATAAGTAATTTGCCTCACCATTAGAATTATATTTTACAGTCTATATTATGATGGCTTATAAACACTTTAAAATCATGTTTTGAAACTGGTTTAAGCTTGCAAACTGTCACTTGTTCTTTTTCTTACATGACAGTATGAATCAAATATAGACTTAAATATCCACCTGGCTACTCCGTGTGACTGGGACAAATGGCCAGTTTATAAAAGCGTTTACATATTCTTTTCTAAACACCTGCTGTCAGGTGGGTGTTTAAAAAGCTCTGGAGAATAGGTGATAGTAAATGGCGAATAGAGTGCTGATTGATTTCCACCTGACTTTACGTAACTATGTAGTTTGTAGTCCTACCTTGGCTGTCAG
Organism: Gadopsis marmoratus; assembly: GCA_036023855.1. Lineage (NCBI taxonomy): Eukaryota > Metazoa > Chordata > Actinopteri > Centrarchiformes > Percichthyidae > Gadopsis > Gadopsis marmoratus. Next base: position 4,403 of record JAVQJF010065984.1, on the reverse strand, counting down.
TGGCCAGTCTGTCAGCCGTCTCCCAGTGTTCATAGCTCCGCAGGATGTTGTTGGTGATGTTAACGTGACTGGCAGCCATGTGGTGAATCCGTTGGGGAATAGCCACATTTCCCGACGAGCCTGGGGCACCTCCAGATCCACCTCCTCCTCCTGCTCCTCCACCTCCTCCTCCTCCGCTGCTGGCTGGGGAGGGGCTGAGCGAGAGAGGAGATGGAGTCCCATTGACCCTGGAAAATACAGAGAGTCAGTGTGTCCCAGTAACACCAAGAGAATTAAACGGGGGGGGTTCCGTATGCTGGACTTCTCGACTCTTCTCGATACTTTATCTTTATTTATATTACATTTTACATTGTGTGTTACAAGGTTGGATTGAGTGAAAAAAAACAGCTTGACAGCAGTGAAGAGCTTTGCTGCACAAAACAGGAAACACATTCTTTTTATCAGCACATGCAGAACCTTAAGTGGATAAGGGTAAGAGCTGAGAGGGGAAAAAAAACGCATTCATCCTCTTCAAAGTACAAGATGGAAAGTAAAAGATGTCATAGACGGGGACCAGAGATAAAAAGCACTATATTTCTGACAGCAAGCAACAAGTTTAATAGAAAGTGTAGTATTAAAGCTGCATCTATTGATTTGTATTTGGCCATTTCGGGGCAGTGGATGAAGCTGTGAACACAACACTGACATATTATCACCTTATAAAGTAGGCATGGCAAACGTGTTAGTAAACAGTTGCCTAGGAGACGCTGAGCAACATTAGTATTCTTTTGGAATCAGGTTTGTAGCCACTTGTTAAATGTAAGTTCAATATTAAGCCTTCTTTTTGCTCTTTTCTTGTGTTCACCAGCTAGTCGCTATCTTCTACTGTCTACAGTTTAGTGCTGGGCAGGTAGTGTACGGTGGGATTATTATTTCATGCTGATGAGAGCGGCGAGACTGACCCAAAACCATACATTTGTCATTTGTCAACCACAACAATGAGTGGAAAGGCACTAAAAGGCTCTCATGAACTGAGAGGAGCTGCATTTATCTGGCGATAACATCAGTATGAGTGGCACCTTTTACATTATATGTAGTAATTGAATCCATTGAATCCACATACATGTATTGATTACAGCAAATTTGTGGCGTGCTAGCACTGAAAAGACCACAAGTACAGGAGACGGAGTCTGCCAATTATTGCAGTGTAACAAAATTAACAATGATACGGTATGTTAATGTTTATATTGCTGTACATTAATCATGGTGGAAATTAGTCAGACAAAATAACAGTCTCTTGTTTTGGCTTTGAGGCAGTAATCATTTCAGCCCATGAAGCTATATAAAGCGTTAAATGGGAGAGGGATATATTCAACGTACAGTAACATCAGTCATGTTAGTACAAATTGCCTCACACAGCTGGATGTGTGGCTCTGGCAGTGATGTAATGTCTGTTATGTGGCCTTGACCCTCGCTGACCCAACGACTTGTGCCTTATTCAGTGCTGCACGCACGCACACACACACACACACACACACACACACACACACACCCCGACACCGACCGAGCGCCAGTCCTGCTGTTGTGCAGTGTCAGAGCTGTCTAAACTCATTAGCTTCACATCCACAGCTCCTCCGCCCCTCTCCTCCTCCATCTATCATCACTCCCTCCATCACTTCTCACCCGGCACTCAGCAGCCCCTCCAGTCTTCTACAACAAATCAATCCTTTTATTTGCCTCCTGAGGGGTTTGTTTGAGCATGTGGTTGTCAGGGGCGGCATGGTATTTTGCAGCAGAGCTAAGATGAATTATAAATTCTCAATCATCTATGCGAATGAAAGGAGGTGATACTGTATATGTGTGTGTGTGTGTGTGTATACTCACTTCCCATTGGTCCTCCAAGGAGAGGGTGCCTGGTGGGAACTCTTGGCTGAATTCTGCTCAGAAAAAGACACATTTATTAAAACATGTTTTTTATGGCTTACAGTCTGCTTCAGTAGATACAGGAAATACTAGAGAATGAAGAAAGAGAAATGATAACATGCGCCAGAAGTCATATTTTCCAGATTTTGTCAATCAAATTTGAAGCTACAGCCAAAAGAAGGTTAGCTTATTTTAGCATAAAGACTGGAAATGGAGAAATAGCTAGCCTGGTTCTGTGTAAAGGTAACAAATCTACCAGCACCTCTAAAGCTCACTAATTAATATTGTAAATGTCGTTTGTTTAATCTGTTCAAAAGCCCAAGTATAAAAATGACAAGTTGTGGTTTTATAGGGGATTATGGGCAGATGATTTACCTTTTTACAGTGGCTTTCCAGTTAGGCTATGCTAACAGCCTGCTAGCTGTAGCGTCATGTTTAACAGACAAATAAGAGAGTGGCGTCAATCTTGTCTTCTTACTCTCAACAATAAAGAGATTAAGCAGCCAATAAAACAGCAAACTCTTTCTCTATTTATTGGTTTAACAGGGTCAGGCCAATTTTAACAAACATTGCTGTAAATGGCTATTTGCAATTAGCTATTTTCTAAGGCATAAAAAAATCTCAAGTAACTGGATTAATTTAGAACTAGTATAGTTCAATAATATAGTAAGTTAATACAGGGTTGTTAATATATTTTAATGTTCTTTTCCATAAATACAAGCAATATATTTTGGATTCAAACTCTTCATGTAGTCAATTATATGACAAACTATTGTAGACAAAAGCATCAGCTAAATATTAACGTTAATATAAGATGAGCTAAACCCCACTGAGCCACCAATTTGCCCCATACAGTATGTGTCATTTCTGAACAATATCTTGTGTAACGTTACTCAGTGACAAGCACTTAAAATCCACATTAATGTGTCATGTGGATAAGTATATTACAGAACTGGTTAGAGTGTTTTTGTTCCATTTCTAGTTAAAAATGAACTCACTGATTTCAGTTATTGTTTTCTTTCTGTCAACACATACTGTATGTACACAGCCTGCGCAAACGTACACAGCTAAACCCCCAGTCAGTCCCTTCCCAGAAATCCAATCCCATCAATGCAAATGCGGCACTGTGATAATGACATCCTCAGTAATTAATTAAACTAAACATAATTAATCAAAACAAGCACATTAAACCCTAACAATCCACTGTGATGATTGATGGAGCTAATTAATACATTAATATCAAAGAGAAAGAATGGATTTTAATAACTTCGTGCAAAATTAATGCACAGGCACCATGAAAATGAATATGAAATGTATTTGAGGGATTGTAATTAGCTTTTCATGTTTTTCAACCACAAAGGGAGAAAATGAGAGAGAGGGGAAGGAAATAAAGACCACGTCCAAGTGTGTGTGTGTGTGTGTGTTACCTTGAAGTACTCCATGAGCGACCGCGAGTACTTGACAGCGTGGTCTTTCTTCAGATGGAACATCCTCAGATACAGCAGAGACAGACAGCGGTTACTATGGAAACAAAACCATTAGACGGCAGATGAAACCTCTGTACAAATTCCTGTTAAAGCTTCATCCTCAATATTGTAATGTCATCCACACAAAAAAATGCACCCGGACTTCAAACACGCCCCACAAGTCCTCAGGAATCAGGGAGCACTTCAGTGAAGTAAAGAACGTGGGAAATGTATAATACCATTATGTGATTGTATAAAAATCCACAGCTTTGCTTGCAAATTGTAAATTCATTAATTCACAGAGCGCAGAGGTATAAGGTAAAAGAGGTATATAGGAAAGGTTTCAGCAGCCTTAGGGCAGCTTAAGTTTTAACTGTACAATTAAAAGCTTACACATGGGTATTTTATGGGCAGTCTCCTGTATATTCAGATGCAATCATGCAAGAACAACTCGTACGAACAGATTTGTGTGTCACGGACGATTGATTTAAGGTAAAAACCTGTCCCATTCAGGTATGAATGAAATTAATGAGTGGTGCAGGACTGTCATGTGCAGATTGTCTCCACAGGGGAAAACCCTTGTTTGACTTAAGAATTATAGTGCCTTTAATTTACTGCCTGCTACAAGACTGATATTCTCTTGCCCATCTCTTTTTTAACTGCCTACGATCTAAAGCCACCGTGCGTTTATATTGACCTTGTATGTTGTGTAAGATCTGACGTTGCTTCTTGAGTAGGTTTACACCCCGAATGATGACTCTTAATGGTCAGACGTTTCAAACTAAGGTTGTCTTTAATCAAAACGAACAGGGTACAGGGAAAGGTGACAAACGATAACCTAAATGTCCTCCCTTTCGGGGTATCTTTTACTTGTCCTTTCCCTTGCTGTTCTCGTAGCCGTCGAGCTTCTGGATCAGCCTCCAGTCTCTCTGTTCTCTCTCTTCTCAGCCAGCTGCGTCTCTTTAAGCCGTTCAGTCAGGTGATGGGCCCAACGAGGCACTCATCACCTGACTAGGTGCAGCTGTGTCCTAGACC
>JAVQJF010065983.1:0-18056 GCA_036023855.1 Gadopsis marmoratus | reverse complement strand
ATCTTAATTTTCTATCAATACAGCCTGAGTTAGATCTACCAGCACAGTGGGGAAATCTCTGCACATATTTGCTAAATAGTCAACAATTTTATGAATCAGACATCAACAACAATCTTAATAACAAGGCAGATTCTATAATAGATTGTTCCAGACCATGAGTATCTATCTAAACCATGAGCTAACACAATTCAAAAGGAAAATGAGTGGTTTTACCAACAGCCAGTAGACACTGTATGATTGTTTATATCCGTGGGCCTATTCATATTAACTGTGCTAAATCCTATTCCCTATGTAAGCTTTGTTACATGGGATCTAGAAAGGTACAATATAAATACTCTGTTCTTACTCATATATTGGCTTGTGCAGCACTGTCTTTTGAGTATTTGGTAAAAAAAATATATATATATATATATTCAAGTAACATGGTTTTGCGTAAATAAAACATAAATGACAAGACATTTGTCTCTGCCTTTTTGACATATGAAATTATTTCTTTCTGGTCTCTGATCCTTATCTCTAGTGTTGTTTCAAATCCCAGTCCCCTTCCTTTAATCACTAGATGCTCACTAGCTCTCTGCTGCCTGTTTTCATATGAATTACTGGAAAAGTCCCCATCTCACTCACTACAGGTGAACAGAGCAGCCATTCAACCCATTTCTGAAGGTATTTACTGGGCTGCTGCCACTGGACGATTAGCGCTCGCTGGTCTACCAACCTAATCCACTGAGGGGGGTCCGTGTTGGAGCTTTGGAACTTACTCACTTAACATTTTAAGGTGCAATGATGATCTTAATATAACGTGAATAAATGTGGTGGTACAGTGGTAGATGAATATGCTATGAAAATGACATCCAAGAATCCACTACTGTACTATTCCCTTTCTTGACACTTCTTATGGTATATTTTCACCACAGCTGTCCATCAGAAACACTACATCAGTTCATCAAAGGAAAAAGAAGGAGCTAAAAGAAACAGATCTCTCCATCAACACTTAAATCCCCCAGCCCCCTTTTGTAATTAAGTCCGTTATTCTGGAATAAGACCTCTAAAAACAGTTAATGCCAGGACTGCCACTCTAGATACCTCCGAGTTGTATGGCAAGAATGTATAATTCCTGATTCATTTAATTTAATGGTGCACTATAATCAGCTTAGAGGACTGCTGCTCTTTTGCTGAAAAGGTTGACACCCATTTCTTCCACAAGGGGGCTTTTTAATCTGAGGTTTTGCAACACTACACTGTACAGTACACTGAGTATTGGTCCTATTTATGAATGCATGTACCTCTTCAGGTGGCTATGAATTGCACTCTCACACAGACATGCGTGAGATGCATGATCATTCCCTACAGTATACCATTATATAACACTATGTTTCACTATTTCCAGCCCTCACACACACCTCTCTGTGTAAAAGATTCATATTCACAGACACACATCGTGAATAACCCCAACCACAAGACAAATATGCCAAGGTTTGTTTGCTTTTGTTTTGATCTATTTTAGAGTCATCACCACCATATGTACAGCATATTAACTCTGGCCCATCCAGAACACTATTCTTTTGTCCACCCATGCAGGTAGCCCTCTCCATTGGCCCACTGACCTGCTTCCTGCATTCCCAAGCAGTCCTGATCATGGCCTAACGTGTTTCTCCCCTCAGCTGGAGGTGGACTGAATTACAGATACTTGCAGAGCTAAATTAAGGTGGCTCTCAACCCTTTCTGGTGGCAGGAGTACCCATACTTTGTTGTAAATATGGACTATGAAACTGAGAAATATGCATCATCCTGGGATGGGAGGAAGTGAATGAGAAAGTGATATATTCTATGTGCACATTAACGTTATTATCACTAGTAGTATTAGGGTAAAACATTTTTTTTGTGCATGTGTGCGAGCAATGTGACACACCTTTCACGCTATTCCGTTGATTGACATTAGGTGGCGGTAACGTGCAAAGAAATGTAGTACTGCCTCAGCAAAGATAAGGAAGAAGAAGACTGCAAGCTAGCAAACACAGATGTACACAATGCACAATTTAAATTTTTCAAACATTCCGCTTTGCAAATGTGAGAAGAAGGCGAAAAGAGGGGACTGGGGGCAGACAGGGATGTCAGGTTACTGCTCTTGAACAGGTTGGTCTTTGCAAAATATTTGGAGTACGCTATGTAGCTACTACATCTACTCTACCTAAATAATGGATTATTGTCTTTGCACAGTAGAAATTTGGGTGAGCTCCCCTGTAGGCATATGTCGAAAGCGCGCATTGACAGTCTTTGTGTAATTACGCTCACTGCCAGTAGGAGGAGACAAGAATTCTGCCCTCCAGCTTCAACTTCAGTAAAGACAGATTTAATAGAAACATAGCATAGCATTGTTGGTATAAAAGATAAAATGCATGAGCATAACTGGTTTGAATTAGTTTATTAGAGGATTTCTGAGAAAGTGGGATGCAGGAATGATGTAGCCAACCTCTTTCACTTTACCACATCATATCAAGCTTGATGCATCTATTTAATTGAAAACATGTATGCACTCTGTTCCTGTTTGTCTGTCTGAGATGTGAAGTGGAATAATTATATATGTGAAAAATACCACAGCCTGAAATCAAATCCACTCATACTTTGGTTTCAATCTAAAGTTTGCCATCCCCCAATTATTTTTACATTTGAACAATAAATGAAACCATCAGTCCACTTACACATCTGTCACATGCAAAATAGAAGTGTGCAGCTCTTACAGCAGTGTAGTCTGGTGAACATGTGGTGAAACTGAAGTCTGTAATCTCTAAACTGTTGTCAAATGTCAACTGGACTATAAATCAAACTCCAAAGTGAAGATAAGGCAGTGGACATATGAAAGTGTTGAATAGAAAATCAAAACAGTAATGAGTGTTATTACCGATTAGGTCAGAGTATGCTGTAATATATGTTACAATTAGATTTGACTATGGAGGGAAGGATTCCACCTTATTTTATTACTGGAAACAATTGAGCTACAAGTATTGACCATACCTATCAGACACTTAATTTAAATAGCCTTATTTCATGACATGTACGTATGACAGTGATGTGGCTAACTTCATGTATTTACAGAGTTGCACGGTATTTCCTTGTGTGAACTAGATGAACATACAGTATAAAACCGATAATTACCCCTGAAATATCAGAATCATATTTACTTTAGCTATAATTGTTTTCTGACCTTCCCCTAATTTGAGATTTCATGAGTCACATTTTTGGCTGGTGCTTATTTTTCAAAAATCTAAACTTGTACCCCACAGTCAAAGTGGGATGCTCAATAAAAATGCTCCGCTGTCAGAGCCATCAACGAACACCTTTAAGCTGCCCTCAGCAGGTCAGCCAACTGCAGAGTCCCAGTCTCCTTTTAGACCCCTGGAGCCTGCTCAGTGTGGGGGAGTCTGTAAACAAATCAGCCATCACCTCTCTCTCACTCTTTCTGTGTCTCTCTCTCTTTCCACCATCACTCACCTGACCTTCTTTCTCCTCCTTTTCCTCATCCTTCCTTCACCAATTACTTGTCCAGATTCCACATTTCCTCCCTTGCTTTTGACCCTTACTCACTCCTGTGGTAGTCCAGCTCCTCCTTCCTTAATGTCACCCCAGACATCACACGCTACACTTACATCTTATTTCTCTCACTCATCTGTCCCTCATCCACCTTCAGTCCTTGCAGTGATCTCTACCCTCAAACCTCCATTTCCCCATCTGATCTAGTGTCTTCCTCCTTTGCCCTCTGAATCCAGCTCTTATCCGTTTGTCCCCCTATCTCTTCTTATGTGTCTCCTTACCGTGGAGCTTTTCCTTGCCGTCATAGAAGTCTTTTTTGACAGGAAGTAAGGGTAACAGTACCACAATCTACAAATACTCCATTACGAACTGAATGTCAGCAGAATGGCCTTTGTCAGTGTTAAATTATGACATATTTATTATGTTATTGTATTATTATTATTGATGCATTACTGAGTAAGCAGCTTTTGGAAGATGGCACTAATACTAACTCCTTTATATACTGTGAGGTAGTTGAATCTACTGTTGTGTAGTTTTACCAAAGCATGTTATTTTATATCCTGATTAAAGTATATGTGTCTAACCCTTTTATTAGAATGGAAATACTTGAGTAAAAAGGCAGAACAGGTTGACTCTTTGCATATTCGTGCCAGTGAGTATGAACCCTCATTCCCCTGACCGTTCCAGATGGTCCCATATAAGCTTAGTGAATGATAAAACAAGTCTTCATCACTTCTTCTTCTTCATTCCCTATCCATTACCCCATACCTAACCCTTCCCTCCACCCCCACCACCACCTTCCTCCCTCTCTCCCCAAAACCCCCTCGTCCCTTCTCTTCTCTTGCCATCTCTCAGCATTCCTCAGGTCTGCCACACAGAGTCCCATTGTGTCAGTGGGTTAGGGAGGGAGCACACGGTCCAACCTCTCACCATGTGCTGCCACTGGACTCACCTTAGGAGACCACAAACTACTGTACAGCCTTTTCACACACACACCTTGCCTCTTTCTGTCTCCATTTCCTCCCTCGTTCCATTGCCCTCCACCATCTCTGATTCCACCATTCGTTCCCTTTTCTTCCGCTCACACTTCCACTGCTTTTGGAAATCAGCCACCATCAACAGGCTTCACCCTCCCTCTTTAATTTTTTTTTTAAACCAGTGTTTATAACCAAACGGCCCTGCTCAAGAAGGCTATTGATGAGACTCTGAGGTTTCAAAGCAAGAGAGCAAGCAGACCCTAGGGAGGAGGAGGGATGGAAGGAAGGAGGGATGAAGGGGAGGTATAATTTTAGGGGCCATGTTCTCCTGTATAAAATACCATAGGTCTCAGAGTACTAGAGATATCCACCCTGTCCTGCCACTCAACTTACAGTATCGGTCAGTGCTTCTTTTAACAGCACAGAAGTGAAAATAGTCAAGTGATCCAGTTAAGGTGCATTGTAGAGAACCACAGTGGCTCATCAACAAGGTTTGAATTCAGTAACTTTGGTATGAATGTTATAAATGTTATAAATAGCAACTGCTCTATTGCATATTATGGCCTTATGAAGTTGAAAAACCTCCATAAAGCTCCATAGAGCTGAGGGGAACTGAAAAGTCGGGTGATAATTCTCTGTGGTTCATCACTATGAGAGACCTCTTTCACATACAAGTAATGTCAAAATATTGATTATAGCTGCTTCATCAACTCATCAACTTGGACTGAATGTACATTTGTGGGATTCTGAAAGTCACTTTTTCAGTCCATTCAGGCCAGTTGTCAAAAAATATCACTGATGGGCAGCTTTACCAAATCTTTTATATACATATTTAAATAGGTTGTTGAGGTGGTGGTGGTGGTAAGAGGATGATGACATTCCTAACAATGTTTATTACTAGAATTATGTAATTTTGAGCTATGGCTGCATAAATACCAAAGTAATAAGGAATAGTTTAAAAAGAGAAGCAGGATGGAGAGGAAGCCAAACAAAGGCTAGAATGCAAAAGGAATAGAATTAAAAAGGTAAGTTGCATTAAATGTGCAGTTTACAGAATATCAGGCATATTCAAATCCCTTTAGGGTGACTACAAGGGAAAGTCTGCGCAAACGTTTTATAGTGCAAGAATTGACCCATTTCACCAGCCTCAAGGTTAATGAGTTCAATTGGACCCATTTGAGAGATTATCATGTGTGACTCAGAAACATAATTCTGTAAGACTCTAAGGGTCCAGAAGGGCCAGTAGTCTGAACAACAATGTTGTTTTCTTGCTACTAAAAAGCTTTAGGTATATGGCATATACACGGAGCCACTTGTTTCTGTGCAGATTAAAAGAAGAGTGTAGATTCAGGCCAATAACTCTGTGCTATTTCAGTCTCAAATTCCACAAAAAAGGGCTATAACCTACAACATACTCTATGTAATCACAATGAATGGCATGAACATCATATACACGCAGACAAATGCCACTGGATCACACACAAGCTGAGGCACAATGTCTAACTCCACACACATGCACACTTTGCACACTCAGTCCGAGTCTGAGAGTTCAGCATTCCTGAGAGGCTTAGATGCCGGCTGAAAAGAATGAGCAGCCACACAGAGGGATCTCCTCACGAGATAGAGAGCCATGTGGCCTGCTTTCAGCCCGATTATAGAGTCAGCCAGAACACTCACCATGACCTGAGCAATGGAAGGGTAGAGCGGAGAGAGAAATACACTACAGTATCACTTTTCAAAACAGGCAGATTGTGTGCTGTTACAGTATGTTGTTATTTTCATTTACTTCTGCAGGGTAACGCTTTCTGTATTTTGTGCAGACAGTTTGATACAGAGAGCGGGATGTATTTTAATTCATTTATTTTAGCAGCATGGCCAAATATCCAAACTAAACAAATACGAGGGCATTATACTAAATATTTGAAATATGTGTTAACACTTTAACTGTGGGAAAAGACATTTTTATAAAACACTTGCATTTTGCCTAAGTTTCGTGTCCCCACTCCTTCTTACATTATCAGATGTAGTTCTTCAAAGAATAACTTTTAACACTTCTCATAACAGACAGGGCGCTTCAGTTTTCTGAATTGTCTTTGTTTGGCCGTGAAGTTAAAACCGGCTGTCTCAGCACTCATTCACTCTGAAAACGAACCACTGGTTATTTCTGAGCATTGATATGTATGTAAAGAGATTAGTACCAGCAGAGAGAGTATTTGGACAAACTGCAGTTTTTCATGCTCATATTGTACCATTGATTTGAAAGTTTCTTTGTTGCATGAATGATTTTACAAGGCAAGATTTATCTACTGAAATAGTAACAGCTGATACCCAACTTGAGGGCATGTTCAGATAGTTTAAACTTGATTTTCTTTACCATAAAACAAGATAATCTTAAAAGAAAAAAGTTCCTGTCTTCATAGCTGGATCACCAAATAGAAAGGCAGGGCCATAGTCTATGTAAAAACATGAATTTACCAAGAGGTTTGATGAAGTGAAACTTGGATTTTGATTTACTGTTCAGCATCATCATTAAAGGGGAAGTAACCTGGGTGTAACTGCGGTGAGTTGAGCAAGTGGTAACCACGACATCTGACTCTGAATTGGCGGGCGCACTTATAAATCAAAGAAACACACTGCAAAACATACATTCAATCATCTTTGTGGAACAAAACAGCCACCAAAACACATATTAAAAAGAGTAGAAAAAGAAGCTGAATCTGCATTATAAATATGAATGGGAAGAGATGAAATTCTAGTGAAAACATAAATTATGTTTTACTTAAAATAGTTTTATCCATTGCTTTCAATTGTGCCATATTGAATGAACGTGTGTGAGCAAACAACTGTTCCACGTTGCGTGCACTATACAGGTATATGCCATGGCATTTACACCTGGCATTAAAATGCAATCTGGATATGTTAAAATGCATGAAGTATCTTCATGGCTTCCTGCCTGTTGCACCTGTTTGCAGCCTCAATTTTATTGGACTTTTTTCAGGGAGTGCAGGAAAGAAGAAATACTATTTCCATAAATTAGAAATGATTTCACTGTGAAACTCTTGAACGACGGAAGACAAAGTAAGACTTACCCTGCTGGCGATCCCAGAGTTTAAGGTATTTTGGTTAGCTAAGTTTGTCCTATTTGACATGTAATAAAACGTATAAATGCTTCAGCAGCAGGAAGTGTGCTAAAATGTACATAGAACCACAATTTTCTGCGTTTCAATGTACAGGTGTTTGTGTTTGCATATATATTTACTTTTGCTAGTGTCACTGCAGGAGGTTTAACATTTGACCCTGTGGTGCCTATTTTTACAGCCTCCTCCTCTGTTATGCTCTGAGTGATGACTGTTGGTCACCTGTCACTGCTAGCAATTAGTAACCATGGACGATGTGCTGCAATGTGTGATACAACAACCTAAATCAACTGATGCACCAGTGGGGGATCCTTACTGGTTTAAGATCTGGAGACCAAGCAACTATGTTAAATATCACTTTCAAAATACTGAAAAATCTATGGCATGTTAAATGTTAAATCACAGCTGCAGTGGAAATCTTAAATACATCTATTAACCTTATTTTTGACTCAACAATCCATTGGCTCCAGCATCTTCAGAGTTGTACTGTTACAGAGGACCAAAAACTAGACTAACTTTGATTTTTACTTCTTCCTCTGTCATCCATCAATAGGGTTGACAACATGATGTCAGCAACTTCTCTGCAGAAACATAAAGTCTATAAGAGAACTGCACGGCTGGACTCATGTAACAAGACTCCTTGTCCAAGAGGGCACGAAGCTGAGGAAAGAGCCGAGGATCTCATCCGAGTGTGAGGAATGTACATGTTTGGGAACGGTCTGGTGTCTTGTATGTGTCAGTGTAAGTGTTCGTCTGTGTGCCACTGCCTTCCTGTATGACTAAGCGTATGTTTGTGTGTGTCTGTGTTTGTGAATGTGCACATGAATGCGTGTGGGTGGGGGTCAGCATTGTGACAGTGCTGGCTTTTATTGATTCAGCTGGGGTGAGAGAGTTGCAAATGTCAGAACTGCAACAGTCCAGCGTCTAAAGGACCTCCACCAGAAAATGTATTGCAGGACTCCATCCTGCGCAAACACCCTCTGTGGCAGAACTGGCCATTGGTGTGAAAACTTTATAGATTTCATCAATATCATGCTCCTTATTAATGTCAATGGGAATTAAGAAAGTTTGAAATCACAAAACACACAAAACAAAAAGGTAGATAAAAAACAAAAATCTTGAAGCTGAACTAAAACTAATTAACTGAAATAAAACTAACTACAGATGAGTATTGAGAATAACTACACAGTGAATTGACACATGGTATGTACAGGTATGTAATATACTGTACTGATTGTATTTACAGCTATGTATAGGTAAGTATACTGCAGAGGTCAACAGTAAGATATTGGAGAACAAACATTTTTTCAGTCCATGTGAAGCACTTTGACCTTTCAACTAAAAAGGCAATTTTCTTGGGGGATTGAGGTCAAACCTAAACTGATCTGCTAACTGCCTTTTTTTTTCTAATCATGGATCCCTTTTCCTTTGTCTTTTCTCTTCAGACCTGTATGGGCATGGCAGCCGAGCTGACAGCAGCCGACAGTTTAGTGTTTAAAATTAGGAGAGTGATTCCCGATGGAAGCCAGGATGAGCAGAGGTGGGGCGATCCTTCACAGCTTTTCAAAAGGGCATGACAGCTCAGACTTGGAGAGCTGTGAAGCCCTGCTGCAAAGTCAGATTTGGGTGGGTGTGTAGAAGGTGTGCAAGAAAGAAAGAAAGACAGAAAGAAGGAGAGAAACAATTTGTTTACTGATCACAAAATCCTTTCGGCCAATCCAGTGCAGCGACACTGACGATGTCCCACTAAAGGACATAGAGAAACCACAACTCATCTGTTTTTCATTAACACTCAAGGTTACCTTATTTCTGTCTCTCTAACACAGTCCAGCTTGAGGCACCGGGAATGGGTTCATCTTTCCAGCACACAGGCACAGCGCTCAATGTGTCTTTGTTTTCCAGAGGAGAACTGTCCTCCTTTTCTGGAAACGGAGGTCTGTTTCTTTTGGACAAACTCCCCATCAAATCCAGCTCAAATTCAAAGCTGTTGTGGATGTAACTGTGCAAAGAGTTTCTGTTTTCTACAACACCTTAAACAGGGAGGAGTTAAATGAACTATTTATCCCCCTTTCTCTCTCTCTCTTTCTTTCAATCCTGGATGTATGTTGATCCCATCATTCATGGTTTTTGGCCTGGAGCTGCAACCGTGCAGTTAAATGTGGAACATTCCTCTTACAGCAGCAGACACTATTTGCAGTTGCGATTATGCAACCGTATTGTACAACACAGCTGAGGGATAAAATAATCAATACAATAATAATAATAATTGAATTTATACTGTTGCAAAGAAATGCGATGATTCATTCATATATGATGCCAGCAAATAATCAGAAACATATTCCTTTTTTTAAAGAAGCTTTTATCAATATACTATGGGTAGACCTTTCATATACTGTATTTAAAGGAATAGTAAGTAGTTAGTGTGGGTAATACACTTAGGCCGATTTGCTTTATTGCCAAGAGCTACATGAGAAGATTGATACCACTTTCATGTCTGTGGGATAAATATGACGCTATAGCCAGAAGCTGGTTAACTTAGCTTAGAATAAAGACCGAAAACAGCTACCATGGCTCCCTCCAAAGGTAATAAAATCCATCTACCTGCACCTCTAAAGCTCATTAATTCACACATTACTGTCAGTGTGGGAGACTCCAAAAGGTTACTGCCTCGGGACACATAACTCCCCTTAAAACCACAAGGTGTAGTTCTTACACTCCGGTTTTTACAAGGATTAAAAACTAGATAACGTGTTAATCTGAGAACTTTATAGGTGCTGGTGGGAAGATTGTTTTTTAATCTTTGGTCAGAGCCAAGCTAGCTGTTTCCCCCTGTTTCTGTCCCAGTCTTTGTGCTAAGCTAAGCTAACTGGCTGCTGACTGTAGATTCAGAGTAATCGTACAAATGTGAGTGTTAGCAATCTTCTTATTTAACCCTCTGTGAGAAAGAATAAGTATATTTCCCCAAAATTTCAAACAATCCCTAATGCCAACATTTTGCAGTTTGTTTTAGCTTTTTTTTACTTGAGTCAAATTATTTTTGGAATTTCTTTTATTGCCAAAACTTAGCTTTTCATGTAAAATTGGTATGTACGTGACCGCACCAAAAGCCAGAGAAAAAGCTGTCTCTACAACCCATTTAACAGGGCACTGAATGACTGGCATTGACTGGATATACACCCCCTCATATGTAACTTCAAGGATAAAAGACATGCGCTCTTTGACTTAATGGCATGTTTTCGGTCAAATGTCTGTCATATGAAGCGCTGGCATGCTTTAACCCCACTATTACCCCATTAAAAATGGGACTGTGATTGGTGGATTATCCGACCTACTGTTGGCTCTGCCGCATGACCCTATTATCAAAATATACAAGAGTACTTGCCTCATTCAAAGGCTGGTGTACCCGTGACTGTGGGGCTTTTTATAGTCCCCCTGTCCATTAAAGTTTGGTGAACACTGAAAAGAAAGTAGCCGTTTATATTTATACAGTGTGCGTGCGTGCGTGCGTGCGTGCGTGCGTGTGTGCGTGTGCACGTGTTTGAGTTTCGATCTGTTTGACTGTGTCGGAGACAGAAAGAGAGACACATGAAAAGAGAGAGGGTGGGAGCACTGTCTGAATCTGTGTGTATACTTGTATACTGTATGTTCTCTGCAACCTGACACCAGTTAATCTGACTGGCTGCCTTATAATTATTACCAAATGTAGGTGGGATAAGTTAGAGCTCGGGTCGCTGTGACTTCCTGTCATTTGAAGGGTAATTTTCTGGTTCAGGAGGTGGAGGTCTCACCATAATTTATGGCTTCAGAAAGATGCACAGAGACTGAGATTTATATAGAGTCCCGGGCTAAATTTGAGGCAGACAGAGGATCCATAGAGAAGGTTATTACTCCTTGAGCCTGAGAAAGGGAGCACAGTCGTACTATAGTGGTGCTGAGTTCTGCACAAAACTGCAGCAGCTGCCCCTTCCGTTTCTGCCTGGACAACTTCAGACAACAGCACTAAAAGGTCCCATGATGGTTAAAACAAAGTCCTAAAACTGTCTGAAGCCCTCTTTCCGACAATCGAATCGGGAGGTGCTGTGTCCAACAATTTTTATATTTTTGGCCAGGTATGCAGAGGTGTGAAAGTAGGCCAGGTTTGAACTTCTCTCTCAAGGCCTCAATTTTACATCATTAGACATCTACTTCCATCTGTTTTCATGTGTACAACCAAGTGCAAAACCACAAGCGAGAAACTGTGAGAAAGCCCTCATAGAACGGCCTAGATCATTTCAAGCATACGTGACCATTAAAGTCACAAAGAAACAGAAGTTGAAGCATCTTTTTTTTTGTAATATGACATATTTATGAGTGAAACTAAATATGTGGGGGGGTATAATTACAAATGCACCATAAGATAACTCAACAATTTAAACATGGGCACATATTTCTGGTGTTACTTCACTGTGTTAAAGGAGTAATGATCCCAGAAAAGAGACGTCAAAGTCCCAAAAGTACAACTCCTACACAGGGGCTTTAAATTAATTATTTTCACTACATCCCATCTCACAACCTTCTAGATTTCACCGCCTGGTTGTAACAACAGAACCACTCAACTCCTATAAATAGGGCTATTCATGTGTTTAACCTAGGCTGATCTACTGCAGGAAATGAGCTCCATACGTACAGGGCACAATACAGTAGCCCCTCACAAATACGGCCTCCAGTGTTTTCACTGTGTTTAACCATCAATTATGAGATGCATATCAACCACGACATGCCTTTGATTGGGTTTCTTGTCATCTGAACATTTATGTAACCTTAATATAATTTTATAATAAAATTTTAGCTGGTAGTAAGACAACACTTGTGGAATTCATTCATTAGTGTAATTTTCAGAGAACAACCTTCATGAATGTGTGTGATTCTTAGTACTATGTGGAAACAAAACTTGTGTTGCTGAGGAAAGTTTTCATAATGTAGAAACTGGATACAATGTTGATTTAAAATGGTGGAGTTTTTGGATGAGTTTGAAGTATTGAAAACAGCTAGCGGGAAAACCTGACAGCCCTGCAGGAAGGAAAACCTTCCCAAATCCCAAAACTGGGCCCGATAGAGAGGTGGGAACACTGATCACACTGATAGACAAACCAGACACATTCAGAGAAAGGGAGAAAGAGAGCAAGGGCGAAAGAAAAATGAGTGGTGCTCAGCAGACATACGCTCTGAGAAACAAAGAATTGATCACAGCTTCAGGTTTCTCTTTCTGTTGAAACTGTATTTTTCTCATACCGGAGGTGTTTCCAATGTCTACAAATCCAGACACAGAAGTTACGTTGCAACTGCTGTCGTTGATGAGAATGCTCATCATTGTTCTTGGGGTCATTATGTGACAGAATATCTTCCTCTTTAATACTTCTTTAATACTTTAAAAACACTTTCTTTTAGAAATATGTGAAGCAGTTCAATAATGTGTACGTCAGCATTCTTAAATGCTCCTGAAGTTTCCACTTCTTCCCACCCTTCTCCCTCATCATCATTGCCTGCCTCTCTCTCTCTCTCTCAAAAACACATGCCCGGACCCTTGAAACCAAGCTCTTCCAGAGATTTGGACTATTTCAGAGCTCTCCCCACCCCCGACTCCTTGAAGAGATTTCCACAGATGCTGCCACATTCTACTGCTTTGCTTTATTTTCCTCTCATTTTTTCTGACTCCGGCTTCCAAACTCGTCAGCACTGATCATGTGGTCAATATCTGAAATCTGTGTCGTCTTTTTAAAATATATTGCTTCTGACTGTTGTATCGGTTGTGTCTTATCGAAGCTCATGCCTTAAATTAAGTAACACAGGTTTTCTCTCTCCTTGGTTCTCACTGTGAGTGTAACTCTTTCTTCATTTATTTATTTATTTTTTTACTTGGGCTCACACTTTGGTGCTAATTCAAATAGCGAAGGCTTTGTGCGAGACGGCCATTGACTTACGCAAACATATTTGGGCTGTGTTGTTGACTGACGTGCTCCGAGGCAGACAGAGGCGTGTCTCTCAGTCTAAGTCTTCAGGCACACAGAGGTGGCCTTTCAGATATATGCACACAAATAATATGATGAAACAGCAGTGAAAGTATAACTTCTTGCCCGTCAACTCCCCATTACCACAGTCTTTCTAACTCAAAAAGTACAACCCAAAGAGGATGTTGAGGAAAAACTACCACATTAAACTGTTGGTTTACCATACAATTTCTTGTGCATTACGACAATTTGACAAAATGTGAAAGTTTTCCTCAGGGTCAGAAGTGAACTGTTAGTAGAGCACTTGTTCCTATGTTGAAGAAAAGAAAAGAGACCTTTTTGACACCTGTAGGAGACATGCAATTGTTGATCTGGGGAAAACATCAAATCTTAAGCTACATGCTAATATCCATCTCAAGGCAGAAGAAGGATTTGAACATCCTGTGCAAAACAGGAAAACACTGAGAACACAGAGCGAAACCGTCGCTGCTTACAAACATAATTAACCCATTTGCTTTTTAAGTACATAACTCTCATGGCGATGTTTGCAATCAATAAGCCACAGTTTGCTTAGTGGACACAGTTTATTTAACCAAGCTGGAAAACCATAAGACTGCTAGTTCCCAGCCTTTTCCGTGCTCCATCAATAAACATCTATGTTCATATGACAAGACTGCAGATTGTATTGCTGCTAATTAA
Source organism: Gadopsis marmoratus (assembly GCA_036023855.1). NCBI lineage: Eukaryota > Metazoa > Chordata > Actinopteri > Centrarchiformes > Percichthyidae > Gadopsis > Gadopsis marmoratus. The sequence continues at coordinate 3,728 of JAVQJF010065983.1, read as the reverse complement.
GGGTTGCTAGCTGATTTTGACCTGATGTAATTTGCGGTGCAAAAACCAAAAGGTTTGAAGAAGTCATATTAAGTCAAAAATGAGTTAAACTATAGGGGATAAGTGTGGTGATAATTTTCTTATTGTTTTGGAATTTTGGACAACTGAATGAAATTTGGGTGACATTTATGGGAAAACAATGTGAGTAGTGTGAGGAGAAAATTCTGACCCAGTATTAGAAAGTAGGCTATTGGAGGTAATGTTATTATGGCTATAGGTAGTCTGACAGTGCGTTCTTTCACATCCAACCAAGCTGGTGATGTCATGGCTTTTGTTATTTCAGCGGCGATCTCACATGGCCTCAGTTAAAGCTCTTTCTGCTGTGTGCACCTCTCTCTCTCTCTCTCTCTCCATCATCAATCTCCTTCCCACTCTGTGTCCCACCCTCTCCTCCTCTTTCAGCTGTCCCCTCCCTCACTCATGCATTCCATCTTTCCAACATACCTTACCTCTCACTCTCTCCCTCATTTTCTATTTTTCTGCAACTTTCTCTGTCTCCCCCCCCTCCCCCCCCTTTGTCTTTGATACTCTCTGATTATCTTTCCAGACAAACTTCATTCCTAAATAGCGTCAGACCCATATTCACTGACTTTTCCCATCATTTTCTGTCTCTTCAAAGCGCAGGTCTTCAGTGTGAATTGTAAGAGGCACAACAGACTGCACAGCTTCCTGCAGCTGTAATTTGTCATCACATCATTAATATTACTTGCAATTATTATAGAAAATTATTGGAAGATATTCATGAATGATTAATAAAACTTCCTAAATGTATTCTAAAAAATCCTAAACTGTAAAACATATGGCGAAGTAAAACAAAGTAAAAGATTTTTTTTTGCTGTCCTCATATTAGCAGAAATAGGTCCTAACCTCTCGGGCTCTTGCATGACACATTTGATACCTCAACCACCAGTATTTATTTTCTCATCCTTTCTGAAGCATCGGGGACTCTGTCACTTTTAACCCCTCACCCTGCTGGAGGGGGACACGTCAGTCAGTTCAGCACAGAGGCGCTTTGAAGAAGTATATCAAAATCCAGCCACAGGAAACTGCAGGCCATCTCTTTTACAGACATAATTGAGGTTTGCAGGTCTGAAACAAAGCAAAGTCTTGTCTTGATCCATTGACAGCGAACCTTAAAACATGCATGCATTGTCACAGAGATGGAAAGGAGAAGCACAAAATATCCTAATTACTCATAGGCACAGGGTGTCATTTGCGAGGGAGAAAAGTTCTCTTGAAAGACATTTGTGGGCTGCTTACTGAAAGAGATCATGCGCACATGCGGCACAACACCTCTGCTCAACACACACCTCACAATATCTCCATACACCATGAAGCAGCATATCCACACTGGTTTCACAACTGTTGACAGCATTGGCCGAATTACTACCGGCAATAGGAAAATGACAAACTACAACTGAGTTTAGGTCTCCAGCCTGTGAATAGATAATTGGTGGTTCAGTGATCCAAAGGCTTTGATCCCTGGGTTGTGCAGGGTGTATGTGCACACAACAAGATCACAAAAGGGAAGCAATTATAATTTGGATTTGGAACTTGGAACTTTACTTTACATAGTCAGACATTTGTGCTGAAAATGCCTGAAAATATGCAAAATGACAAGCTGCACAATTTTCATGTAAGTTGTAAGGGTAGGCATTGCATGAAAACTCAAGCATGGGTTTTTATAAGCAAATGAAAAGTAAAAGTCCAAAATTTGATATGACTCAGCTTCACTTTTGACCACATTTGACCCACAGAGGTGAGCTACTGAGGTATTTAAGTTTTTGTCCAAAAATAAATCTGTTCCTTCACTTATGTTGAAACTTGCAGTCTACTTGCCAGTTTTAATGATTTGCATGTTTGCATGCGTTTACAACAGGGTATTCTATGGATCCTATGGATGGATTTATAGAGTTGGTCTAGACCTGCTCTATATTAACAAGTGCTATGAGATAACTTTGTTATGATATGGCGCTATATAAATCAAATTGAATTGAATTCTACCATTACTCCATTTGAACCTGGACTTAACAAATTACCCTCACAAACAAACTAAAATGCAGTTTGATGTTCCGACCAGCTGGAACTGCTGAACCGGTAGAGGATAGCGCTAATGCTGCACACTCAGGATGCTCCGGCTGCTCCTGTTCCCAATACAGTGTGAGAGGGTCAAAGGTCAAAGCTCACATGTCACAAACTGGAGAGGGGTGAGGACCCTGCATAAGTGATGCAACCAAATTGTCCCTTGCTATTTATATATAGCTAGGGTTGTAGCTACAGAGTGCAAGTGGCTCTTCATGGCATCTCCATGAGCACTGAGTTAGTTGCTATGATTTAGAACCTCAGCTACATGTGACCGGTTTAGACCGGGGATAAGAGTGTCACTCCTGCACAAACCATGAGCTCAGTCCAGAAGTCTGATGGGAAGATCAAGGCTGTTTGGTTTGGCCATGTGTTCCCTCCGTGAAGAGGAGTGGTCCTGGAGATTATCATAATAAAGAGAATGTAGAAAAGGGTGTTGCTTCTGCGGTCATTGCATCTTAGATCTAGAGGAAGTGTTGTTTTAACAAGCAGAATAATGACCAGTGGTGCAAAGTAACTAAGTACATTTACTGTACTTGAACCTTAAATAAATTATTTTGACCACTTAGGGGCAGTGGAAACAAATCATCCTATTTCCTATTTCATCCTACATCCTATTTCCCGTCAACATTACTCCAGCTGTCTTACATGTCCATCTCACCATGTTGACGTTAATCTGACTGTCTGGTCAGCGCTATGTGACAGTCTGCATGCCCTCAACCTCAGCCAGGGTCTTCCTTTCTTTTCCAACAGTCCTCTCAGGAATGCTACTGTGCCCACCCACCTATGTCCCAGAGCTCAAACTCGACTCAACAATCTGAAAAAAGACTGAAAGGTTAAACCGACTGTCAAACATATTGTGATTATTAGTGAAAGAGCAAGTTGAGAACGTATGGAGTTTGCGTACACATTTTTGCTTTTGCTTTCTTATTGAGGGGCTGATCACAGGTGTAGGAAGCACATCTTACCTGTTTTATAGCTTGACCACATGTTAGAAAATGTAGGCTATAACTTATAGTAACTCCACATTAACTTTCCCACATTGATGGACCACTAAGTGTGTAGTGATCATTTAAACTAATAATTCCCCCAAAATGTATTAATATTAGGTAATGGGGCTTCAAAACACATTTTGAATTATTATCATGCAGCAAACTATGAGTATTGCAATACTTGTTTATTACAGTATTTAAATTGAAAGGCCTTATCATAAAGTGTTTAAGCTTGTCTCTCTTTTCTTGTTGTTTGAATCCCTTATATGAATATTTGAACATTATAGGGGCTCTTTGCATCTGTGATACTGGATGGGTTTAAAGTGGCTTTTTTTTACTTTGGGATGCGTTTTGTTTCTTCTTTTTTTTTGGTTGTTTGTTTGTTTCCTTATCCTAATAGTGACTTTATGTGTCTCTGTGGTGCTCAGTGCCATTATTGGAATTTATTGTATTTTCACATAAGAACACTGTCTGAATACAATCGCCACTTGTAATGTTGTAATGCTCTTGTAAAATATTACAATCTAGTATTTTCTGGACCAACCAACAGAACCTGTCAGATTATAACAGACCTACATGGCAGAATACAGAAGCGCCTTCACTCCGCGTAACGAA
>JAVQJF010065977.1:0-12924 GCA_036023855.1 Gadopsis marmoratus | reverse complement strand
GCCACTTCATGATTTTATTTATGTTTTATTAACTATCACATCACTTTATTTGTGATTATGTGATTGCTATTTAAGTGCATTTTTAATTGTTTGTACTTTTTATTGTATCTTTTCTTTCTTTTTTTCTTTCTCTTCCTCTTGCTGATTTCCCCGTATGGCATCAATAAAGTTTATCCTAGCTTACATTGCTGTTGTTGCTCTGTAACTTTATTGATCCCATGCAAACAAATGAAAGCTTCTCTTGAATTGTTCACCTGTAAAAGTACAGCAATACAAACTCCTTGCCAGCCTCTTGAAGCCTCTCGAGCAGCTTTTAGCACATCGCGAGACACTAAAAATGCTCCATTGAAAGACACATTTATGTCAGAACATGTTGTATCCCAGACTGATGCTCCTCCGGTAGCCTTCGAGAAGAAACCTCCTCCCACACTGTGCTGTGAGCATTGTGTTGGTCAGGCATCTGAACGCTGACAGAAACGGCAGCATTATTATTAAAGTAGAGGTGGACGAGCTCGGAGGGTTAAACAGACGGCTCCTTTTTATTTCTGGCGTGCAGAGGATGCAAAACTGGTCAGAGCGTCAAAGTGAGCGTGTAAGTAAGCCCATCGTGTAGCGACGAGGCCGAAGAGGTGATTGGCCCAGAGGCGGCCTGCGTGCTATTATGTGAAACTAGGTCGCGTTAACCACAATACGTAAGAGTGACAACATGACCCCCTCACCCCCACTCTGCGGAGGCAAGGTTGCCTAGAAACAGAGAAGCTTCTCTAAGGGTTCATATTAATGCTGTAACGACACCGTCGTCATCATCATCACAACTCTTCAGTCTGTGAGATCCGACGAGTTGAAGGTTGAGTCTTGAGTCAAATTAAAAGTCTGGGAAACAAAAGGACTTTAGAGAGGAGCTCTACCAATTACGTGTTCCGTCCGGGGTCACGTGTCTCTGCCATGATTTCCTTCTCAATGGTAAGAGGACGCGGAATAACCCTTTTGTTCTTGAGGAGCTGCTAAACCTGAAGCATGTGAAAGACTGTTCACGTTATACGGCGATAACATAACTGCACAGTGTTTTATTTATATATAAATATATATATATATATATATATATGTAAATATATATATATATATATTTGATCCTTTCTCTTTCTGCTTCTGTGCAAACTGTAATGCCCTCCGACACATTTAGGTGGCTTGTTAAGATTTCCAGGACACCAGGGGATTTACTGCGTAATCCTCCCATCAGCTGGTCAAAGCTAGTCGACTATTTCTGCTCTAGTGATAGTGCAGTGTACTATTCCTGTATGGATTATCTATCACGGGGAATCTGGTAGTACTTTCTGAGTGGTTTGACAATATATGAAAGAAAACACGATGCAGCCTAATACGTATTAGTCCTGAAACAATTATTGGGTTTAATGAATGGATTGAATGAAAAACACTTTTGATAATTGATTTATCGTTTTAAAGTCATTTATCAAGCAAAACAAACCATTCAAGCTGGATTTATATGTTATGATAAGCTGAAAGGTTTTGAGTAAACTGCAGACTGTGTACTTGACGTATATCTAGTCGAACACTAATCAAACTTTGCTATAACGTCAGAGTCATTTTGCATTTGTTGCTTTCAGTTGATACTGAGGTCATTTCGGTGCCAGTTTGCAAGATTTTTGTCGTCAAAAAGGTCACACACACACACACAAAAAAAGCGTAAGTTGCTCATATTTCAGAGTGAGAGCGAAGGTCGACACAGACTGTAATCTTGACAAGGTCACAGGGGGGATTATAAAGGGCAGAGCAAAGCAGGCTAGAAGCACGGCATGGAAAGTATTTTCTGCTGTTATTGCCACTCGTTCTTTTAAGGCAGGTCCAGTCCACCGACTTAGATGTTTTCGTGCATTTCATTTTCAGCCTGATATATTTGGTATCTTTTGGATACCGACCACCAGCAGCAGCAGGAGGCTAAATTGTTCAAATTACCACAATTAAATTTGCTTCATCCTCGTCGTTTCTCTCCCTGTGACTTCAGACTGTTCCTTCTTTACCTCCCTGTAACTGCGCTATGTGATTCTTCATATTACCCTGCTGCGCTTCTCTGTGTAGACGTTAACGAAGGTTCAATGACAAAACCGCACAAAAAAAACCTCTTGATGTTGGTATCTGGTCTCGTGTAGACTTCCTGTCCCTCACTGTGTGTCTCACGGAGCAGGCCGAGCTCCGTAGCAACTAAGTGCTTGTTGGTTGTCAGCGCTGTGACATTAGCGCCTGTGTGAATCACTTGGAGGCCGGCTGGCGAGCAGCTAGGACAACCCCCACCAAACTCGCACAATAACACCCACAGCCCGTCCTCCTCTAATCCAAAGCCTCGGCTGGCTCTGCAGACGCTGCTTTGGCTCTGATCGCCTGAAGGCAGGAGGGCAGCACCGCCAGGTCAGCAGCTGCTGTTGCCGCACCAACACGGGTACACCGGAAATAGCAGACGGCCCTGAAGGACGCCGTGTGCTTTGTCCAGCTGGACCGACGGCGCATCAGACGTTATATTTACCTGAGAGAATTCGTTTGCTAAGCCATTTTACTAAACAACCCTGCTTCTATGTAGACAAGTGTAAACATCCGATTATGAGAAACCCAGTTAAGATACTTGGCTCACTCCCATATTAAACCGGCTCCTGCGGCATGGAAACTTACTTCACCCTCGGTTCAGCCCAAGTAGGACTTAAACTGGAGATCTGCCAGTGAATGGATTACTGAGACCGTGAACGTGCTAAAGCTAGCCCCGGGGAGTGGCTGCGCTGTGCGTGAATAACATGGGATAATCAGTCCAATCAGAACCACAAGACGCATATGAAGCGGCACAGACATCTGGCAAATTACGCAAAAACTCTACATTGGCAGCATTCAGTGCCGATGCAGGACGCAGCGCGCACATACAACAGAGGTAAAGGTGGATGGCTCGTTTCCACACTGGCATCCTGGTTGAACATGAACTCCTGTTGAACATCAACGTGACTTGGAGGAAGTCTTGGGCCCACAGGCCTTAACAGGTTAAATGCATATAAAGAGCCCATTAAATGGGGTCTTCGGCTTCCTGTGTAACAGCTCATCTTTACTGGTGATGATGCTGCACTAGTTGGTGTTAGACGTCCATCTAAGCCCTCACAATTTTTGGGATGAGTCCACCTTTCTTTCCTTTGTCTCCATAACCGACATCCCGTTGGTTACAGACTGATCTGTCACTGTGTCACCACCCAAACGTACTGAGATCAGGGCTCAGTGCAGGCCAGCCTCCCACACCACCTTCGGCTATGTAGCGTTCCTTCATCCTGTCATTGAACGTCTGAGGTGGAAATTACAAGCATCAAACAGAGAACCATCTGTTCCATGGAGCCCATTTTCCAAGTCCTAAACTTTAAGGCCAGTTCGGACCAAAGATTCGGGACCAGAGGAAACCGTTGCAGAACGTCGCAGGGAAACGTTCCAGCAGGTGTGATGTGGCCCATCTCAGCTGATGGCGTCGCCTGCGACTCAGCTTGTCAAGTCGCTGGTTTTAGAACGTAAGGCACATCGCCGGTTTCATCGGCCAATCAGCTCATAGCAAAGTCAGCTGGTCATCTCGACTAGCAAGTGACTCACCCTCACTATCCTCATTCATGTTATAACACAATACGAATTATGTCACACAAAAAACAAAAAAAAAAACCTGAAAAGCCGGCAGATGGAACAGGAAGCACAGAGAGGCGTTGCTATGGAAACGATACCCCGTCCCGTCTAGTTGCTTGGGCGTCAACTGGCAGGTTTCTGAGCGCTGCAGGCCGGCGCATCGCAAATAGTTGCAACAAGTTTCAACTCGTCTCGTCGCGAATCTTTGAGCTGAGTCGAGACCAACAAGTCATCATGCACCCTTCCCCAAATGTGATGCCATTTTTAATTTAACAAGTAATTGATAGCCTACATTTGTTTCATTAAGTCTTAGGTCAGCAGGGTCATGACTCGAGTCATGAGTCCAAGTCATGTGATGCAAATCCGCAGCTCTATTGATACCTGCTGCTGTCGTCTCTTCACCGTAACCTTCTCACACTTTCACCTACTAGCATGGACGCTGACAACACCTGCAGCACTGGAGAAGCCAATCAAAGCCGACTGCAGTGTAATTGTGGCTGATGAACACGTATTCTCCGGTTGTAGCCTCGGCACAACACTAATCCAGCCTTCCATCAGCTGAGCGGTGGGATGAGAGCCGTCGTCTAATGAGGCGCTCTGCTGGGTCCAGACTGTTGACCCTCTGTGGGGTGGAACAATGAGAGTGCTCAGTTAAAACAAACAGGGATAAAGGAGCGTGTCGGCTGTGCCCGTGTGGACATTACTTTCTGCTTCACACTGCAAGAGGCATAAACATGGAAACAGGGATTTGTGTTTTCTTATGTTCGCCCGGAGAGAGATGTAGGAACAGAGCGAGGAAAAAGAGTCAGGAAAGGAAGGAGAGAGAGAGAGTGAGGGGAGGAGACGGTGCAAAATAAGGAAGTGACAAAAAAGACAGAGGACATGTTTCCCCATGACGACAGCATGTGACTCCATACGAGCCTGTGTGTCTTAGCATTTCTCTCTCTGCATGTGTGAGCAGGCTTCCTTCACCAGCTTGAACGCTACCGTCGACGTGCACAGTCGCGCCGACTGTGAATGAAATCTGGCGTCACGTTAGACCCGACGTGTAATGAAGCCAGCAGCCTCGTATCGGCGGAGAGGATCAGCCCGCTCGCTCCGTTTAATCCTCGCAGGCACTGTTGTTTTGGCAGGTTGTATCCTACAGGGAGGGGTTGGCTTCCTCGTGTGATGTCGCCTCCCAGCAACACCACCGCCACCACCACCACCCGAACAGGAGGAAATACTGTGCGCCACGTGACGGCTGGCGAGGTGACCAGGTGGCGAAGAAAGGATGCATCAACAAAAGGAGATGAGGCATATCGAATGATGACTCGGCACGAAGCACTTGGTCATGGAGACCTGATCTGTAAATAAGATATGAATAGATTTTAAACGGAGAATCCTTTCATTTACTGATGTGTCCTTTTTTGTGGGGGGGGAATTCAAGTGCATTTATTTTTTATTTATTGGGAACATTTATTCATGAGTGTGTCTCTTATCGGCCTCCATACATACGAACCATAGCGCAAATATAACATATACAATATTATATATTGCAGCAATGTGCACATCTTCACTGTGACTGCTTTTTAATACTGATTGGGTCAAAGAACATTTGGGTTCTAATTAAAAATATCACATTATTAAAAACTTCTTACAAATCTTTGGCAAATGTTATTTGTACATTAAAGGGTCCTTTCGGTATTTTTAAACCTGGGCTCTATTTTTTTCAGTTTACACATTTTGGGGTCTAAAAGTTTTAATGTGTACAAAAGGTCCAGAAGATCCCCTCAGACGTAATCCTCGCGGGCAACTGCGCCCCTGGAAAGGTCTGTCCGCTACACCGTCGTCTTCCTGCGACGATGACTTCCAAAACCTTTGGTAACTTTTAGCCGTTCAGACCCCAAAATCTGTATGACAACAAAAAAAGGTAGGGCCCCGGATTAAACACACAAACACCAACATAAAGTGTCTTTAGTAAGGTGTTAAAATATATATTGAATATCTCATGGCGTTTGAGAGAAGAAAAAAACAAAACTCCACCAGAATCAACAGACATCCCCAAAAAAATCAGATGAAAGTGGAGATTAACGTTTCACACAGGCCAGATCAAACTCAGGATGCTGTACTAAAATACTTAAATCACTTTCGTGGGATACTTCTCTTTCTTTACAGCACAAACACGTCTGAATTAGTGACCAAACTCCAACATTTCCTGAATTTGAGAAACACCGCGAGTGGCTTGCTCTCGCCGGAGCTGCCAAATCACGTGTCGCTCTGCTCTAACAAAAAGAAAAATCACGGCATTCTCGCAAAGAGAGTAATCACTTTAATGGATGAAAACTCTGCTCGCGTCATTTTGTCAGTCCGGATCAGACTATTTTGCGTCTGTGCTCTTTAAATGCACTGAAAACAAAACATTCCTTTATGCGCCTCCTTATCTCGGCTCTACCCTGTTGACCAATTCATCCCTCTGCGTGTGAAGCAGTCAAGGCCCAACAATGAAGGAACCAAGCAGAGCATCGGCCCATGCATCGCTCTTTCCTCCTACTTCTATAAATGGACTGGCAGCACATCACGCGCTCCAAAAATACACCGTATCTGTCAGCCGCTTGTTTCACCTGCAGCCCTCTCCGTGTGTGTGTGGGCGCCTGAGTGTGCAGCGGCGAGCGGAGGCAGGCGAGTGTTTAATGCAGCGCGTGGGATGTGGAGATGAACAACCCCTGCACCTCAACATCTCTCACCTGCTGGCGAGGGGACGCGATGGGCAGGTAGGAGGAGAGTCAGCAGGGAATCCAGAGCCCCAACTGCAGGAAGACTGAAGCAGAGTCGCAAAACACAAGACTGTAACCATTTCTCATTCAAAGACGGTGTGTGGGGGGGGGGGGGCTGCTGTACTGTACTGTAAGCATCTATTACTTTGTGGTTATGTGGAAAAACACTGAATCTGAGCCCCCCGAAACGAGATAAAATTGGGAAAATTACGAGGGCGAAGCCTTAACCCAGAGCCAAGAAAGATTCATCGACTGACACATCAAGCGGATCACGTTTCAAAGGAATCTCTTCTCCTTGGTTGGCAAAGTTACCAGGAAAGAAATTAACCTGACACTCAGCCTTTTGTCATCACGAGCCCCGTTTCGATAAACACAAGGTTTTGTTGAGGACTTTCCAGCGGAATAAGATCCCGTTAAAGTATTCCTCATGGCCCAGATAGGGTTCCTAGGAGGCACTGTTGCCGTGACCAACGAAGGAAGATTTCGATGCTCATCGATCCTGGGAAAGGTTTTCTAACAAAGCAACAGACTGCAGAAATATCCATCCATCCATCCATTTTCCTCCGCTTATCCGCTGCAGAAATATGTGTCAATCAAATCAGTTTTTAATTTCATCCCAGAGGACCTTTGCGGACCTGATTTAAGACGTATGAGCAAACGTTTTTTCTTTACTTGTTAACTGTCTGTAACCTCCAAAAGAGGCCTGAAACGTGTGGATTACATGAACTTTCTGTGAGCATTCTCTCCTTTCAGGTAGATCTTCTGCAAGCGGCCTCTGGTGTGTGTCAGAAAGGCCTGCGTGTAGCTGCAGAACAGCGTCTGCTGGAGTGGTTGTGCAGTTGTGTAGTTCCAGCCTGACTGCGTGTAATTGCGTCGCCGAGTGTTACGTAACGGGAATAGTTCTTTTGCACATTCAGGATCATTTCAGCAGCAGCAGTCGGCTTAAAGCCTCAGTGCTGTTGGATCATTCCGCTGTATTTCATCAAGCTTATTTGTTTGCCGCCTCCTCCTCCTCCTCCTCCTCCTCCTCCTCCTCCTGTTATCCCATTTCTCAGAAAGAGAAAACTTGGCGTGAGACACCACTTAACCCATTTATGGCATCAGGTCAGGCTTCTGCTTTGGAAATTGTATTTCTCACGAATATTTGTTGTTGTTGATGTTGTTTGTCCAAATTTCAGATTGCCACGCCAGTCTGAATACAATGGCCATTGACCTAATCGAAAATCTTGTTTTTTGAAAAGCCTAAAGATGACAAAAGGGTTTTTTTGGCCAAATATCTGTGCCATGATAATAGGCCTGACCCACCTGTCCACGTACTTTTGTGCAGTTTTGATCTATGGGGCCGTTTCTTTCCTGGTTTGGGCTTTTTAGTTCCAACGAAGGGATTTCTTTTTATTTTGTGTTAATGCTAAAGAGAACAATGACATTATAGATGATATCATTTTATTGTTGCTTGCAGCTTTGTCGCGACAGTTGGGCGAAGGCCCTTACCAGTTTGAACATGACAATGCGCCTGTGCACAAAGCCACGGGTGAATTACCAGCCAATAAATGACTTACTGGGCAGCGACAGAAAGGTGCACTGGTCACGTTACACTGACGTGGAAGTTGAGCTAGGTTTGGCTGTTTTGCCAAATGACCCCGCGTTTGTTCATGAATCAGGGTCCAGGCTTTGATCACACAGCGCTGTCGTCCGTCTGAGCACGCCACGCACTCGGAACTGGTCAGGAAATGAATGGACGGAATGGAGAAAAATTATCATAAAGAGATTATTGGTCTTTGTCTTTGCATGATGTTGTGCATACAGAGCACAGAGCAGGGCTTTTCGGAGTCTGAGACTGTGGACTTTCCAATGGAGCCAAGGCAGCCTAATATTACTGTTTGATGACGACAAACACATGATTTTCCTTTCTGACTCTGGGAAAACAGAAAAGTTCCCCAAAACTACTGTGTCTCTTTATCCAAATCACACACATTTAGGCTACTCTGCGATCTCCTTTTTGAAAACTAATGTAATAACTTTTCACTTCCATTCACGGAGCCTCCCCTGAAACAGTTTGGACCTCCTCTGTAGGCTCAATATCACAAATCCCAATTTGCCTGAAGGGGCTTTACAACCTGTGCAGCACACAACACCCTCTGCTCTCAGACCCTGGGTTCGAATGAGGAAACCCCCCCCCAAAAAAACAGGGAAAAACATGTAGGAAAGATGACAAAATAAAATGTCGTGTGAACAGAACAAACCACCGTAGTAAAATCAATGTATGGACCAAATTATTATGAAAACATATAGGGAGAATATGGATCCGGGAGGACGTCCAGCGACTTCAGGTGTCGCCGAACACACCTGAGCCACACGACCTCCTCTCGAACCGCGAAACTCAAGCACGACGTTCACACAGGTGGGAGGGAAGAAGACGGACAGACGACGAGACAGAGAGACGAGAGGGAAGGATGAAGATCCAAAACATCTGGAGTGAGAAGACAGTCAGAAGGAGAACGAGAGAGCGAGACAGGTCCGATGGTCCAGCGCAGAGAAGCCTGAGTGGAAGTAAAAAGAGGAAACGGAGAGGGAAGAGAGTTTCCATGCCAACCAGACGGCTGAGATCTCACCTGCTCCTGCTGCGGCGTTTGTCAAAGGGATGGAGGGACAGCAAATCTGATCGCTCACTCACACTGTGGGGACAAACATTTGGTCCCCACAAGGGTAGCAATTTATCAGCTTGAAACAGTGATCCGAGCTCACCGAGGCCGACCCCGTAACATCTGGCCAGCTTTTTGGATTGCATTTAAGGAAAAACTCCTGCAGAACGTATAGCAAACGTCAGAATATCTCAAAGCGACGTCCCCGTAACCTTCGTTGTTAGCAAATGACCAATGCAAGGACTTTCTTTATGCCACTTTTTAATAGGATTCTCTTTATCTGTAAAGCAAACATGATCATAAAACAGATATGTTATGGAAATCTTGCCTGACACCGAGGAGCATTTATTATTAAACTCTATAATCCCCTCTGCTTCCACACACAAGTCTTTGTGGTCCGCCGTCGCAGTCTGAAATCACATTTTCTGAAGTTCTTTGAATTTGTCTTTTTTACGCGTCCTTGACTAACTCCTGCAGTGCTGCTCTGCTCAGCTGACCACTTTCATACAACACGCGTTTTGTTTGGCTCACACGTCACAAATTTCTTTCTGTGGAGGTTTCACACAGATAAAAAAACAAAAACACCCCAGTCATTATTCTCGCACCTACTGCATGGACAGAAGAACGCTCTGAAGGGAAACATAGGTCCCCGACCTTTAACCTTTAACCTTTGGCTGGTGTAACTGTAGCTGATCATTTGGCTGCTTGTCAACAAGGTCAATAGTTGAAGCTGCAGCTGTAACACACAGCTGACGGCGGCAAGGAAGGCACTTTAAATTGATCCATTGCCGAAAAATTGTGCTCTTTCTGAGTCATAACTCACTCAAATCTGAACATAAATCACACACAAGTGTGGTACACGTGTTTCTACGCTCGGCGTGGCTCACGCTTTCTGTGGTTAGAATTATCTCTGACGTCGTGAAAAAACGTCCAGAAAGCCACTTAGACATCATACGACAAAAGGGGGAAAAAAAGAGAGGCGTTCCTTTCATCTGCAGAACTTGCAGGAGAATCGTCACGTTTTCAGGTTTTTCTTCAGCATCAAAGTGATCCAGGGATAGTTGTCTGCGCATCCGTGGGTTCACTGCAAGCAGGAAGTGCTAATAGATAATTCGTCATATGTTTTAATGGGACAAAATGTAAGCTAAACAAACGGGGATAAAGTTATAACCCACTGAATCCATGGCAACACCGTACTTCCTGTTTACCTTCACCAATGGGTCATGTTCCAAAATGTAGAGGATGATTATCCCCCATAGATAAATGATACACAACTCTTAAATCTAAGAATCAAAGATCTGTTTTGTATTTTTGTTAATATCCATGTGGGACGGGCCCAAGTTTTGGCTTGAACGACCGTACACCAGGGGAACATCCTCGCCCAATAAGACGCCTTCTGAACAGTTTAGCACGCCCACACGGAGCCCCCGAGTCTCGTTAAGATGCTAGATTCAAAAGGCAAATTCAACAAACGACCTGGTAGAATTTCGGGGCAGGACATCGTCAAACTTCTTGATGGCGTGAAAAATATTTTGCCGTGACATTTTCATAGGCATGAGGACAGACGAAAGGATTTGTCCCACTCCCGTCCTAACCCATCTCTGCACAATCAGCTCCTTTCACAAGACCTTTTGTCTTATAACTCATGGTGTACAACTAGCTTTTCTTCAGCTTGTCTTGTGAACTCTGTTTGCCTTTGTGCAACACAAGCGGTGCTGATGATACAGAGACCAGCTAATGAGCCGAGTGGAGCAAGGATTTTTAGCCATGACTCAGCCACCACTACAACAGATAGCATGGGTTTCCATGTGCCACGACCTGCGCAGAGCTGCAGTCGGACAAAACCCATTGGCTGAAAGTAGGTCAAGATCCATGTCATTCTTCGCTCCGGCGGTTTGTGTCCTCGTTGCTCAGATTTACAGTTAAATACAGCGGCCACTGAGAAGCGTATGTTTCCATGGCTGTAACAAAGACCTAAACAGCATGTAAGGTACATTGAGATGTGTGACATCTCAGCGGCATTGAGAAACGAAACGGTACGAGTCAGGGGTCTGATCTGTGTCGCTGGCACCAGTCTCGGGACATTTTTCTATCCAGATGAGTTTTGGTTGAAAGCAAAAGGTGTACACTCACAGCTACACAGGGTGACTGTTGTTAAATGCGTTACATTTTTGTTTTTGTTCCATTAATTTCCAATTGATGCTGAGACCGGCTGTGTCCTGAGAAAAGGCTTAAAACTTGCTGGACACAAAGATATTTTTAAGATTGTACCCAATCGCAAGCAGAGAAAGTTGCCATTCCCTTGGTCTGATGGCAAATGATTTAAGGTGCGCCTGCTCCTAACACCCTGCGGTGCCACAGTTGCAAGAAAATGACACCAGAGCAGCTGAAACATGGAAGACTTTGGAAAATAGCCTCCAACAGCAGTTGATTGTGATCATGATTGTGTCTTAAGGGGGAGGAAGCGTAATCTAGGTTTGAAGTTGGAAACCACAAAATTTAATGTGTAAACCACTTTTATTCATGTAAAAAGGGCACATCTGTGCAATTCTGGCACATTTTCACCCCGATTTGATTGACCATATTTACTCATGCGTATTTAAAGTAACATAAATGGCCGGGTTAACCTGCTAAGAGCCCCCCAGCGCAAAAATGAAACCCTGACCCTTGTGACTACCCTCCACACCCCCATCCCAAGGTGTTGCATGTAGTTTGTCGGAATATTATGAAACAGAAATGAGATCAGGATGAATTCAGGTAACAAGGCTGCTTTGGTTCTTCAGCCTTGGTTTGTACAAGAACTCATGTAAGCGTGGATTTATTTCACATGCATGAGATAAGCAGCTTTTTTTCTTCAGAAACAAAATAAAATTGAAAAATAAGTCTGAGGATTATGGACACCGCTTTAAAACGGTTGTATCTTTTTTACTTTGAATGAAATCACTGGTTTCATTGTCAGACACTGGTGACTTGAATAAATTATATAATGTGAACGCCATCCTGTGTGTGTGTGTGTGCAATTGGTAGTTATTATATCCATAACCCGTACTCCATAGTCTTTATCCTTCCAGTATTGTGCATTGCATTTTTGCAAAATAAGACAGCACAAATTTTTTGTGCCAAAGATGCTCCGTTTATATGCATATATACATCCATACATACATATAAAATAGAAAGACACGTAAGTACATGTAGATACAAATGTACAAAGAGAGGTGCAAATTACAAATGACAACATAATCCAGGAATTAAAGGGCAGGGCACAGTGTGCTGTATTATTAATTGTAGGCAATGGTTTTTATATAGGCTCTCATTAAAGTGTTAGTAACTATAATAACATTTTAATAAGAGCCTTTATAAGAACCATTGCCTACAATATAAACAAGGAGCATAATGGAAAAGTATAAACTGCATGAAGTGCTGCATTTTTTGGTATTTTGGCTTGTCTGGACTTCATCTGGTCGCCCTCTGACGCTCGCATTAAATAGTCCCGACAGTCCCTGAAGGCAACATATTCCAAGCGGCCGCTCGTTTTTATTCCCACGCGTCGTGAACGCGCCGCGGGAAGCTTCCCCCCCCCCCCACTCCCGGCGCTTCTGACGTCACCGGCGTCTGTCTCCGCACATGGACGGAGGTGTCGCCCCCCCCCCTCCTCCTCCTCCTCCTCCTCCTCCTCCTCCTCCTCCTCCAGCTATCTGCCAGCCAGCCGCGGCGCCTCACAGCCAGCTAGCCGCTCGCCGTACCTGCCGCTCCGCGGAGCCCCGTCCGTTTGTCCTCCCGCCTTCCAGGATCTCCCCGCGCCGGCCGCGTCTCGTGTTGGTGGTGGTTTGTTTTTTTTAATTGCGTTTGGTTTTGGTTGGTTTTTTTTTGGG
>JAVQJF010065970.1:0-12424 GCA_036023855.1 Gadopsis marmoratus | reverse complement strand
CCCCCCCCCGCGGCGCTTGCGGTGGGAGAGCGGAGATCAAGAGGGGCGGGGCGATCCAATGTTTGTGTCCTTCTGACAACGGGAGCCGGTCGTCTGACGCTCTGGGTCGGTCAATAACTTCACATTCACTGGCGGTGGATTCAGCTTTAAACCGAACTAATTGCACGTCCTCGCAGCCAGCGGCGCCGGTAAATGAGGCCGGTGTGATGGCGTGTCACAATAATTACATGCAACGTTCCCACCAAACAGCCCACTCACGTTGTGTGTGTGTTGATGCTGTCTTGTCAACCAGCTAGCATCAGCGACGCCTACGGGCAAGCTGCTGTTAGCGTTTACTAGCGTTGCTTCCCCTGTTTGTTTTTTCCTTATTACACAAACAAGCGATGGTGCTTCGCATTTGGAATTCACGAATAGTAACGTTGTGCTCCACGTAGCCAGCGGACGTCCCCCTGTAAAAGTAAAAAGCTCGACATAACAAAAGGTAAAGTAACTACGCTAGCGTTAGCTAAGTAGCTAGTTGGCTGTCAGTGACTCCTGCGTTAGCTACACGCTAGCGTTAGCTAAGTAGCTAGTTGGCTGTCAGTGACTCCTGCGTTAGCGTGGGGCAAACATGAACGAATGCAAGCTAGCAGTGAACCGAGAACACGAACGAGTGTTCCCTGGTTCCACCAGACGTCGTGTTAATAACGCTGTGTTCTTTTTTTTTTTTAACGACAAACGTGTGTGTGACGGGTCATGGTAACTTAAGTGAACTAAGCTAGTGCTTGCGCCTTGGAAAGCTAACCAAAGATGGCTAAGTGCGTTCGCCATCATCAGGTGGAAGCTGCCCTGCTTGCACACAACAGGTTACTGTTTAATATGTTTGGTCGACAACCTTAGCTAGTTATTTACTGTAATCTGACGCTATAGCTGAAACATAAGCCGACAGATCGACAGAAAAGTGATGAGCGAGTAATTACAAAATGACGCTATTATTGAAAGGTAGTTTAATCGATTCATTGTTTACGTCGGTTTTTCAACCAACGTGCCAAAGATTCCCGTGTTCCAGCTGCTCAGTTGTGAGGGTTTGCTGCTTTTGAGTACGCTAACAAGTAACCAAACAACAATCCCAAAAGGATTCAATGTATTATCATATGAGAAGCAGGTCATTTTTGGAATGTATTGCATGAAAGTGCTATTAATCAATTATCGAAATTGTTTCGGAGGAACTAATCGATTAGCGAATGTAATCATTGTGTATATTCGTGTATGTAAATGGAGGAACTTTGGCCCTTCATCCTTTTCTTTTATTAATGCATTTAATGCAATATATTTCTCCTCACTGAGAGTGTATAATTTTTTTAAAGGAGTCCTTACTTAAATGTCACTTATTGTTTTTCCTTTAGTTTTTCTTGGAATACCTTTACCTTCATTACCTGCCTTTTGTGTTGTAGTATTGCCTTCAGTAAAGTGTGTAGACAATGTGACAAGTATTAAACCTTACTCGCCGTATATGTTAGAAATAAAGATCTCACAATGTACACCATAATAGTCAGCAACACACATTGTACTTAAAACTGTCCTTGATGCAAATGCGTTTTGCACTTTTTAATGCTTTAATCTTCTGTGCAGTTTTGTGTGAGCATGGATCCGAACTGCAGCGCTTCTACTGCTCCAGCTGGTTTGACTGTCCAGGTGTGTTTCCCCGGTGCTCGTGCTGCTGTTCTGGACAACCTGAACCGCCAGCGGGAAGAGGGCAGGCTGTGTGACCTGTCCATCCAGGTGCAAGGTCAAGTGTTCAGGGCCCACCGCTGTGTGCTCGCTGCATCCTCACCTTACTTTCATGACCAGGTAGGCCAGGGTATACAAGTGTGCAATATACTGTGTGTACAGATGCATTCATGTATATATAAACGTATTGTTTTGTGGCCACGTAACCCATTTTTCTGTCCAGATGCCCAAAACTCAGTATTTCTTTGTTCCTATCTCTCAACAGGTGTTACTGAAGAATGTTACAACTGTTTCCCTGCCCTCAGTTATGGACCCGGTGGCCTTTGAGAGTGTCCTGAGTTCTGCCTACACAGGCCAGCTGAGCATAGTGCATGATGACATTGTTAATTATGTAACTGTGGCCAGTTTCCTCCAGATGTGGCACATCGTGGACAAATGCACGGAGATCCTGAAGAGGCCCCGGCCCCCAGCAGAAGTCACCCCTGGAGAGGCCACTGCAGCTCACCCTGGCACTGCATCTCGCCAGCAGTCCCCAAGCAGCACAGACTGCTTGTATCTGGAACGGGAGGGAAGACGGAAGGAGAGAAAGCCAGATGCCTTGCCTCCCTTAGCTACATGGAGGCGGCCGCAGCAGTTTCCTAGGTGGGGGCGCCCACGGCCCTCATCAGCCCAGCACTTAGCAGACTCTCAACTGGACACCCTCCCTGGCTACACAGAAAGTGATTACACCAGCTGTGACGAGGCGTGGGTATCAAGCCATGTCAAAACTAGTCACTCTGCTCATGATGGACCTGGTCACAACACCCGTCAACACGGGGGGTTCCCCAGTGGTGAGGCATTAAAGCAGAAAGTCAGGTTTCAGCAGCGGGGAGCACCACAGAGCGCTGATAGACTGCGACTTCCTGATAAGAATAGAGAGAGCGGGGACAGTGTTGAGACACGAGAGAAGAGGAAGAGTGAGAAAAGAGAGATTGAGGCAGATGAAGGAGTAGGAGAAGGCGCCGTGGAGAAGACGGAGGGCTTTCCACAAATGGGACACTGTGGTAAGATCAAAAGCCTCTCTTTACTTTAAACACAAATAATATGTCTGTCTAACAAAATGGCATGAAAAAAAATCTTACTTAGAATTTCCATATACACTCATAGCTGTATGTAGAAAATTCAAGATTATAATTCTATACTTAATTTGGAATTTCACCACTGGAAAGAGGGTCGTGTCTTAAAACTAGGTCTCTGTATGTTGTAGAAAATCCTGCAACAACCAGAATGCCTTGCATGTGGGGCCTTCCAGAGCGCTCAGGCCAGTCCTTTTTATGGGATCTTTCCACAGGAGATCCCACTGAAGGTGGTTGGTTTACGGAAGGCAGGCGGTGAATTTGTTCCCCAGGCTAGCTGCTGTTTTAGCAGAAACAAGTTAGCATTGACCAGAATGTCGGTTTTTCATACTCATACGCACATTTAGGTCAGTACCACCACAAAAGTATTGAGATGAGTGTGGCTGTTCTTCTATGCTGGGTCCTGTGTTCCTTCTCCTTGCCCTGCGCGTAGCCTAAATGAATATACTGTAGCTATCTGCATGTGATTTTGTTTTACATTTCTCCCAACAGGCTTGCACCAAATTTCAAATGAGAATGTAGGCACCGGACAAGCCACAGGGAAGGCGAGTGTGGAGGAGATAAAGGAAAAAGTACAGAGGAATGTGGTAGGAAGTGATACCTCCTCAGGCCTCCCCAGCGTTCATGCTTGCCAAACAGGTGAAGGCGTTCTGGGCCCTTCCTGTCCAGTTTCAGCCCGGCTGCAGTGGCAAACGGGCCCCTGGACTCAACAAGAGCAGAGGCCGCAGGAAGGACAGGGTGGCAGCTACAGTAAAGACGAGGATGACGACGATGAGGAGGAGGATGTGGACTTTGAGTGTTTCACAGAAGGTACCTTTAGCAGAGACACTTATGATGAGATTGAAGATGGCACAGGACAGGTTTCCCAGAGGCCTTTAGTGCCGGTGTCTCCTGACTTCACCATGGCAGGCTCGGAGGTGAACTGGCCCTCCACCAGCACGGGACAGGGTGGTTCCTTGACCGCCACCTCAAACCGCCATTTGTCTCCGTCCTCTGCCGCATTTCCGCCACCTTCTTCACCCCCAATCCCATCTTCGTCATCCTCAGTGTCCCTTGCTGGCGCCCCCTACACGGGCAAAGTCCATTTCTGCCACTGCGGCAAAGCCTACACCCTGAAGAGTATGCGTGATCGGCACGTGAAGATGCAGCACCTCAATCTGCGGCCCTTCGGCTGTCCTGTTTGCACAAAGTCCTTCAAGATGAAGCACCATCTAACCAAGCACCTTAAGACTCATGGAGGGCTGCGGCCCTATGAGTGTGGCCTGTGTGGGAAGAAGGTCATCTGGAGAGACAGCTTCCTCAGGCATCAGGCCCGATGTGAGAGACTTGCCTCCAGCTCCTCTGCTAACAGCAACAATGCAAGCACAGCAGGAGCGGATATGAATGACAGCTACAGTTATGGGTTTGAAGACGGGGAGGCTTTTCTTGCAACGGGAGGACAAGTGAAGGTCGAAGAGGTGGATTTTCATGGGGAGATGGAGGACGGGATGGGTGGCCTGCTGGGCAGTGTGTCTGGGATTGTGGATGACCTAAGAACTCAATCACAGAATTTGGACAGAGGTAGTCATGTTTTTAAAGAGGAAGCGAGCGAGAGCTTTAGCGGAAAATAAACATTAATGTGAAATCTAGGTTTACAGCACTTATAACTGTATGTGTGTAAATAAATACAAGGACAATGAATTACATCATGGCTTTAAAAGTCTTCAGAAACAAGTTATCGAAGGCTTCTTTGAGCTGGCATCTTTTTTTATGCGCATTCTTTTTACGCCATGGGTATTTTGGGGGATCAGAAGGAACCATCATGATCCTTTTTAATTTGTACAGTGCCATGTAGGCTCAGTCCTTGTTTAGTGATGCTGTGAACTACATCTGTAACAAGCTGTCTTGTGAATGTACTTGAGCCTGAATAAAGTTAATTTTGTATAGGAGATCTAGAACATTGAAGCTCCTTGCATAACAGTTTGGTTCGTATCTGAATTTCGGAACACTGCAGCACAATAGTGGAGCACTAGAGGTCTCTCATGCTCAACACTGCAGCATCCATTTCTTGTGATTAAATTGTGCAAAGGTTCTGCACTGTGCTTGAAAGAAGCGTCCTCCATCATTTGTAAAAGGCCCAGAGACCCTGAAAGAGTCATTTAATGTGTTCTTGTGCGTTCAGGTGGCAGCCTATAGAGATTTCCATTTCAATGAGGTGATGATCAAGGGGCATAAATACAAAGAGGTGCAATAAGGAACAAAGAAAATGGCACTGCATATGTAAGGAGTCACATTAGGACACGGAGGAATTATGCAATAGTGTTTTTGACAAGTTTTTTTCCGCAGGAGCATTTCATGCCGGAGAGATGGAGCTCTTTATGGTTTAAGGTTCAGTTGTCCTTTTAAAGATTACTTCCCTCCCTTTATTTTTTCCTCTTCAGAGTATCATCCTTATTAATTGTTCAATTAAATGTAGGATTATGTATTGTCTGAGATAGATGATTGACCTCCAGAGGATACTTGTGTGGGAGTCTCTTCAGTGGTGGGTCATGGATAAAGTTAGTGGCTAATACGGTACAAATTTAATTTCTTCCGTCTTAAATTATTTTGCTTTTCGGTTAACCTTGATTGCAAGCAAGGGGGTTAACAGCTTCCTTGGCAATACTTCGGCACGTTAACCCCCTGTAAAACTACACATTTCTGGTTTTACACTTGTTTTTACACTAATCAAATGAGCTTAAGAGGTGCTGGGTGGCAGATTTTTTAACTTTTAGGCAGAGCCAGGCTAGCTGTTTCCCCCTGTTTCATGTCTTTATGCTAAACTCAGCCAATGGTCCTCTTGCTCTACTTTGGTACATAAACCCCCGGAAAACAGCTAATTCTTGTTTTTACACTTTGCTTTTTGTACAGCTTAAACAAGAGAGATATACTGTGTTAATTTGTGATCTTCAGAGGTGCTGGTAGGTACATTTCTTCTGCTAGCTTCTCATGTTTCCAGTTTTTATGCTAAGCTAAGGTAACCCTCTCCTGTGTGCAGCTATACACATACCATACAGATGTGTGAGTGGTATTATCTCCTCAGATCTCGGCAAGAAAGCAAACAAGCATATTTTTGAAAGTGAATTGAAAATGTAGGTTTGTAAATGCGAGTCATTCTGTTTTGGCTAAAAAAAATTTAAAAATCCCTAAAATGTGAAGAAATACATGCAATAAAGACAACAGAATTGTCAGATTTTAAAACATTTAATATCAGAGAGAAGACATAACATGTTTATTTCATGTTAGGCTGAACATTTAAGACAGAGTTTTACATTAAGAGGTAACAAAACACTCAGTTTTCTAAGTATCAGTTCCTTTTCCTGTAGCACCACCACATGTCAGCAACCTTTACAGTGATTTTGACTATTCCGTTAAAGTGAACATACAAACAGGGCGCGTACAAACGAAAGTGGCGATGGAGCGTATCATGAACAAACTAAAATCGACAAACGATGCGCCAGAACACTTGAACTCGACATACTTCCCTTCAGTACTGAACGCCTCGTACCATCTCGGTGCTTCCGCCGTAAACCTTTGAGCCACTTGCTATCTGACCGTCACATAAAACCTGTGTCATCTTCTAAATAAAACACAGATAGCATTAAAACTTCAAACTTAAGTGCCAACAGATACAACAAATGAGATAGATGCAAAAGCTACTACTGGTATTAAGAAAAGAGAGCAGACCAGAGTGCTTTTAGAACATTTTCTAGTTAGTTGTGTGTAACAGTGCAGTTGAAAAGGGCATTTTATTTATTTGATAGACTTGAATGACATCATACTCTACGTGTTTTTTTAACTACACTGAAGCATAATGAAACAAAACAGTTACTATTATTATTAAAACAATATTAAAGTCCATACTACTCATATACTGCAGGTTTCCAGTTGTATTTTCAAATGCATTTCTTTTGCCACACGCGTTTCACTCGAGCACAACGACAACAAACACGACCACTCTTCGTCTAGACTTCACATATGGAACAAAAAGCAATGGTTTGCTTCGCTGGGGCGTGTGAGTTGTGTTTCTAGAAAGCAGCGAGATACATGAAGCGTCACTCGTGTACAAAATGCAGGTGACAGGAGACAAATAGAAAAACAAACATCTGCCATGAACAAACTTCAAGACAGCAGACACTAGCACCATCAGATCGAGATACTTGAATGGGTGATTTTTACGGGAAGATATTTTACTAAAAGCACGACCAAACCGCTTATAAACTGCTAAATAATCACTGAGACAAGATTTGCTTAGAAGTAGGATTAAAAGGAAAACTGGCACGGTGACCACCTACGTGTCTGGAGAGTGGATTTCATTCTGTGCCAATGTGGTATGACTGTCTAAACATACAGGAGGCTTGCGTTAGTGGGTTAACATCTCTTGAGGTTGTGACTCTGCCGCTCGCAGATCTGTTCCTCCTCCGTTGTCTTGTCCCGTCGGCGTTAGATCTGTGGTTTGGTCCTCGGCGGAGAGCTTAGAAGATGGTGCTCCAGCGTTTAGGGGGTGGACGGGACTTGGTTTCTCCCTGGAGAGAAGAAGAAGGAGGATGATGATGACGTGGCTGAGAAAGACGTATTTTCTGCCTGCAGAGATGGCAGCTAAGATGTAGTATTCAGTTAAAACTGCGCTGAAAGTTCAGGAAAGTTTTGATTGTCAAATACTTCACATTTATTGGGATTCAAGGAGATCATCCGCTCTGAAAATAAACCCTCAAAATTGCAGGGGTGGATGGCATTTGCGGAAAAGTAATCAATGAATACGTATATGAGGAATTTAAAATTTGGGCTTACATGTAGTGTCACTGTAAAAATGCAAATGTTGCTCTTAAGCTCGTTAGGTTATTAGGGCTGTTGTGAAAGCGTGCCGATGATAGAAAATGAAATGAAAAGTTTCCCAACTGAAATGGTGAATCGTTATGGTGAATTTATTTCTTACTCACTGATCTCTGATGAGAGCATCACTGTTGCATTTGGGCAAACACAAACAGGAAACAGTATTCATGAAGCCCAGTTTTACAAATAGAAAGAGGACATTTGGGGTGAAACAAGGAGGCAAACGTGCGATAAGCTCACCAGGTTGAAGATTCTGGACAGTGTGCTTTGGTCTCTGCGTCTCCTGACCGGCGACTTTGTGCTCTCGGCACGTGGCGACGAGGCCTAGAAAAAGACGCTCTGTAAGCACAGATGGAGACCTGAAACCAGGGCTTGAGACCACGCTTTCAGCTCTGTTGCTGCATAACCTTTAACAAGACCTTTAATTCATTTTACCTTGATGGCTTTGTTCTCTTTACGATGTGAGACACGTTTTACCTCAGCGCATCAGAGAGGTCCCACCACATTAACAAAATTCCAAATGTAAAGCAATTGCTTAAAAATGTTACAGAGAATTATTGCTGTTGTTGGACAAAAAACACATATCCACAAATGATAGGTCTTTCAAAAATGAGGAAAAGGCAGCATACGTCCTTATTAGTGCATAAGAACATTTTGCACTTTTTGGACATCTTGCACATGTATCTCCTTGTTTACCATCCATCCTCTTTAATTGCTTTGGGATCAACCTTTTGGTATTTGGAGTCTTTAATGCGCTTTGCTACAAGCTGAATTTCCCTTGCGGACAGTAAAGGTGGACTGATTATGACTTTTAAACATTTTAAGGTCTAAAGGTCATATAATTGTTCTAATAAATAACCCTAACTTCACTCTGACTGCACGTGAGAAGTGGGGAAAAAACAACCAAACTGCAGTTATGTGGTTTCTCTGCAACAGCAGCAGTGTGATGTGGAAGAAACAGTTTCAGTCTCTGTTCTTTGATCTGATATTGTGAGAGAATAAGATGACAGACACATGGAGGAAAACATGAACATGCGACAGGACCAGGCTCAGATAACAGCAACCTTCAGGGGAAAGAAAATGGATGACGAGGACAAGATAAGGCCCACAGTCATCTGACTGACACGGTGGACCATCACCGTCAAATGACACACATATGGCTGTCGACAGGCGCCGGACGGATGAGAAGACACAAAGAAGGTCAAAACAGATGGATTGGTGAGTCATCTCTGGCACAGAGGGGATGGAGGTGTTACAGAGAACGAGAGGTGTGAAAGAGAAGAGGAAGAGGAGAAGGAGGAGGATGGTAATGCAGGCCAAGAGGTCCTAAGAGGAAATGTTTACCGGTTGTGGTTCATAAATAGCCGAGCAGTTTCAAAGTCATCCAGAAGCAGCGAGTCGCTCTGGGTTGAGGCAAAAAAGGGGAGGGGGGGAAGCGGGGATTGAAATGTAATAAAATTACCAATAAGCCAATGCTTGTTGGTGTCAAAAATGAATTAATCATTCTTTTCTGCTGATTAATAAGTGAATTAAAGGAAATGAGCGAGCTGCTGTAAGCTTTTCCGTTCACTGTATGCAAATGCTGGTGACTCAGCTCTCCTTCTGAACGCGTCTGGATTCAAGGCGCTCAGGTATAAAAGGTATTTCTCTTCAAGGAGAAAAGCAGCGACACACAAAGTGCGAAAGAGACAGAGTGACCGTGATGACTGTGAATGTTAGGTAACAGGTGTGCTGCAGACAGAGGACAGATTGCGGAGGGACTCTCTACAGACAGAAATGGGAACACTGCACACACACACACACACAGAGCGGTGTAACCAGCAATGGGGCTTTTGTTTGATTCGAGAAGGAAAGAGTGTGTGTGACGTACCAAACCCAAGACATCTCTCCACTGGACATGAAAAACAAACAGACAGTGACATGATGAGATGAGATATGGTGAGAGTGTAGTGGCGCCTGCTTCCGCCGCAACACATCTGAGAATCATCCAGTGGCAAGATTAGCAATGATGTGGTGGTAAATTAAAGTAAGAGCCAATTCTCTCTATGGCGTTGACCAGTGGTCCCCAACATTTTTTCTTTGTGACCTCTTAAAAAGAGTCAAAAGACTGAAAATGTTGGGTCTATATATATATAGAGTTGGTCTAGACTTACTCTATATTAACGAGTGCTATGAGATAACTCTGTTATGATATAGCGCGAATTGATTGAATTGACTTTCCCCCCTTACACTTTGTCCTTCTGTTGGCCATAAAAGGTCAAACTATCCAAATGATTTTTAAGAAAAGTCAGAGAGAATGAATATCAATGCTTGTAGCAGAACAATGTTTTTTTTATTTCTCCCACTAAGCATCTTGTGAGTCCTCAGATTTATATTCTGACCCATCAGAGGGCCCTGACCCACAGGCTGGGAACCACTCATGTAAAAGATAAGTTTCCATCCAATAATCCAATAATTGCGTACGTAACAGTAGCATTAAAGTAACGTTAAAATCATTACAATAGTTACCCTTCATTTTAAAATACCACCCATCTACAACTTAAAGCCACTACGTGTAGAATTTGAAATATCTCAACAACATTTGGATGCATTGCAATGAAATTTGGTGCAGACGTTCATGTCCCCAGAGGATGAAGCCTACTGACTTTGGTGATCGCCTGACTTTTATCTAGTGCCACTAACAAGGATAAATGTTCAGTTTATCCAGTGAAATGTCACCAAATCTATGAGATGGATTATCACTAAAGTTGGTAGATTCATGTTCCCCACAGGATGTATCCCAATGACCTTGCTGAACCCTTGAATTCCCTCTAGCGCCATCATCAGGTCAAAATTTCAATTTGTTTATAACAATGAAATACCTGCTACCCCAAGACATCCTAACCCTAACCCCTAATCCCAAGTGGATATCCAATGAGAAACTTTAAACAAAATGCTGCTGTTAAAATTTGACTTTGAGAAGTATGACGAAGACAAGGAAGTGGTCAGATGTCATCTTGAAAACCCTTTTGAATGATCAGTGTATCTCTGCATCTTCACCCTGCGGCTACACCCCTGGAATGATCAACAAAACAGATATTGTGGAAAAAATGAGACTCACCCTGGACTTAGGACGAGGAGAGGAAACCTGAGAAACACCAAGCAACAAAACAACAACAGAATGACTGATTGCACAGGGCAGGAAAACATAAAGAAATGATTGAGCTGCTGATTGAAACTTCCTCTAACCCCCTCCCTTTATTTAAATTAGTTTGTAAAAAGGTGTCACACAGCTTTGTAATCAGTAAGGCAGCTGAGGAAAACTGCTGTTTTTCAAATGCTGCCGCACTATTGATGCCAAGAGTTAGTTTCCAAAGCAAATCAAAAGAAAACCCTGACAGTTCAATACTCCTTCAGTTTAAATGGGAGGAAATTGGTTTGTTCTGTGTTCTGAATGGTGCAACTCATGTCTCGGAGGAATACATCAAGCTCAAAACCTCAGCAGCAAAACAACGAGTTAATGTGCATGGTTAAAGGTATGCAAAACATGCGTATGATGTATGATATTATGTGCACAATATGGTACCATTTAATCCAAGAAACACTTACAAGGGTCCTGAAGAAATGCACCACAGCATTTTCATTGGTCCGGCGGCGAGCGGAGGATTGCTGGGGTGAGGAGGCCAGGTGACCCCGGAACGACCCCTGTGAGGATCCACAGAGGTCAAGTGACTAACGTGTTTACATGCTATGGTACACCACAAGGTCGAGTAATGCTACTGTGAAATGCATTTAGACCCTTAAGCGCCATGTAACCCAACAGCACTGAAATATATTTTCATGCAGTATATGATGATATAGCTTGGCATGAGCTTGAATGGACGTCAGCTCTTTCCTGGAAGAGGGTTTCGGCTGTGCCAAACCTCCTAATATGATAATTACATTATGTTATTATTAATATATATATTAATATTATTATAATAGTTTGGAGGCCCTATTGGGTGTAGACAAAAAGCACAAAAAATGACTAAAACCATTTTCTTTGAGAGATCTGCAAATTGAATCAACCAAAGTACTAAAAGGAAACAGCGTGAAGGATTTAAGCGAGTGAAGGATGACGTAGTCGACAGCTGTATGATCAGGTGTAGCTGGCCGACACACTCACTCAGAACTCAACACAGAAACCAGTCAGTCACAAGTCCCTGCACTTTTTTAGTTTTTTGTGGGCGTAGGAAGCGTGCAGCTAACACACCCGTCAGAGCAACCTCACACATCTGACCGTCTCTGCCTGCACTGCTGACGACTTTTATTTTCTGTCACTCGTCTTTAAGTTTCATCATTGTAAATAAAGTCATATAAAAAAAAATATATATATGTATGTATATACCTATCCTTTGTATTATATTAGTGCCTCAGACAGAAAGCCTGAAACATATGAGGGAGAAGATTTCAGAACAAAGCTTTCTTCAAACTAAACCTTAAACAGACTTAGATGTCAGATGAAAGGGGTCTGTACGAGAGCAGCTCTGGCTCCCGAGGGCCCCTCCCATCACTGAGCGTCGACTCTTAAACTTGAAAGAGGTTTTGTCTGAGGGTTTCTATCCACAGCTCGGGGCCACGCTGACATTACAGACTAAATGTACCTGCACCGCGGTGGTAGTGCATCTCAATTTGTTCTTCACACACACATTATTTCATTTACGTATTGCAAGTTAAAAGTTACAATCTGAACTCGGATTAAGGAGTTGTTGAAAATGATCCGAACTGAT
>JAVQJF010065969.1:0-30016 GCA_036023855.1 Gadopsis marmoratus | reverse complement strand
TCTTATTTTTTTATTCTTTTATTTATTTCTCTTTATATTTCCACATTTATTGTGATATTCTTTTATTCTTTTATTTACATATTTATTCTTTATTGTGGCACTCCTATCATTCCATACTGATTAACTTTATATTGAAATAAACCTTCAATTGACTCGTAGCAGCAAATTTTGTTTTTGTGGTAGCATTAATGGTCTCATGGTACCATCAAGTTTTCATGTCATCAGAAATTAGTTTTCATGTCATCAGAAATGTGCATCTTTGAAGCGTCCCTGAACCTTGACCTTTACGGGCAGGGTGATGCTCTGTTCTCTGTAGTTAAAAAGAAAAAAACCTATAAAAAATTAACCAAATACCCTTAACTGTGCATACAACATGCGTGCTTGTGTGCATTTTTCACAGTGAGGAACTAGACAAGTTCATGGAGAGCCAGGGAGCCAGTGCTCCAGGGATCCTAACCCTGACCACCAGTCTCAGTAAGCCCTTCATGAGACTCGACAAATACCCCACCCTGCTGCAGGAGTTGGAGAGACATGTGGAGGTACAGGAGAAATGTAACACGTGATGTCTAAATACATACTGAAATCATACAGAATTTCATATATTTCTTTAAAACATAAGCAATAGAAATCACCAAAGTTTTTGACAGCTATTAAATGTTAAATGAAATGTTGGCAGTCTGGCTATGTATGTTTAGTGGTAAAGCTAATGTGCTTATGAAAGTCTGAGTCTTTATTGCTTTCATTCTCTGACTTCCTTTGCATAAGTGGTATATAGACTTGTCTTGCTTTAACATTTAGAGGACTGATGTGTTGTTTATCTCCACCACAGGAAGCCCACCCAGACTATGCGGACATTGTAAAGACAACAGCAGCATTTAGGAGCCTAGTGGTGAGTATGGAACTTGCATAGAGCTCTGCAAACATAAGCCTTAAACTCTATCACCTTTTTGTTAATTTTGCTAGGGATTAGGTGTCTCATTTACTGGATTGTAAATAGACTTGGTTTCCTACTTTTTGTTCATTTATTGATTTACTTATTTCCCCGCATCAAAAATGCAATACACTGTTTTGTGTCACAGGTTAAAATGTGGCTGCATAGTACTTTGTGATCAAGCAGAGCTCTGGCAAAAGAGGGGAAAACAATTAATGAAAGTGCCTGAGCTTTCTCTCTGCGACACGTCGAGTGATCGTGTCGTTCCTACAGTGGGTGTGAACTGAAATGCCGTTTTTAGAGGAGTTGGATTAGAAACAAGCAACCGCATTGTACCGGAGTGAAGATCTCTCTGAGACACAGTTTCCCCGGTTTATCACTAAGTTCTTAGTAAGAATAGCTGAGGTGACTCACACATGTCTCTTCAGATTATTGTAATTTGCAAGTCTCCGTTTTTCTTTTGTGTGTTTTTGATTGTGTGGTTAGGTGGGCAGGCGTGTAAGAAATGCTAGTTACATATTTGCAGCGTTTCATCTACAGAACCTCCTTTTTGTATAGTCTGCAGTGGAAAATGAGAGATGTTGCATTGTCACTTTTCCTGTATGAAGAGGGACAGCCCCTGCGTAGCACCTGAAAATGTTGCACTTTATGTTGCAGGTTACTCCATATACCTCTGACAAAGAACTAAAATTAAAAAAAAATTTGCGTAGTAAACATTGAAGTAAACAGTTACAAAGCCATGTCTGTAGTGGAAAAACATTTCCCTGCTGCTTATTACTCAGTATCTTTAAAAGGCAAGAAACCACGTTGTCTTAAAATAAAGGTTCAGTAAAATATCAGAACTTACTTTCACCACTACGAAAGCACTAATTTTGTAAGAATAGGCTTCACATATTTTACATTGTGGAAACTCTTAAGATCTAGAAATGGATAATGAATAGCAGCGTTACTTCCATATCCATCTAAAGAAGCCCTATCTGTCTCACCGTTCACTGAATTATGAAATGTTTTGTCATCTACATTGGCTGATGTATATATTTGTGTGTGTGTGTGTGTGTGTGTGTGTGTTTAGTCACAGTGCCAGGATCTGCGGAAGCGCAAGAACCTGGAGCTCCAGATCTTGTCAGAACCAGTGCGGGCCTGGGAGGGAGACAGCATGAAGAGCCTGGGTCATGTGGCCTACATGTCCCAGGTCCACCTGAAGAATGGGTCCAGTGAGGTGAGAGACGTGTCAGGTTTGACACAGTCCAGGACGACCAATCTAGTTGTTAGGATTTGTCCGTCTTAGTGAAAGCTGTGGGTTAGAGTGCCCTGGGTTCCACTCAGTCAAAGAGGAGAGAAAAGCACAGCAGAAGGAAAACTGTCACACGATTTATTGCAATGCTAAGCACAACGTTTGCCTTAGTACACACAGAGAAGACTGTAAGAAGGACTGCTAAGTGCTTTTTTTCCCATCTCTAAAATACTTTGGAAAAGTTAAACTTAAATTTATTTTTACATGAAGCCTACTGGAGAATCTCCTGCTCTCCTATAAAAAAATAAAAATACTAGCAGTGAGACATGTAATTTGTCATAAATGCACAATAAAAACGTTTTGGGACTTTCAAAATTTAGCCCGTAATCCATACAGCTTTGACCTTCATTAGTTCAAGAAATATGCAATACATTTTCTCTTCACTGCTTTCACGAGTCCAAATCGAGATAAGTGAGTCAGCCGTCCGTCGGCCAATCTCTTCACAGCCTGCGTGTTTTTATATTACACCTTTTTATATGTCACGTGACATGCTAGACTGAGAATATGCGGAGTTTGATGCAGCTAAGCAGATGGAGGAAGTGTGACGCTTTGTTTGACTAATGCCGATCCTCACCATTACAAGTTAAGGGCACCGATGGCAGCTTCTATTCCCAAACAGTTTTATCATTATTTAACAAAATGTGTTAGAATGTAGCCTTGCATAAAGGTGTTGTAGGTCTTCGCAGTGTTCGTGAACCGTGTGTGCTAAAATCCGTCCTCCTTTTTTGCTAATTTGCTGTGTGAAAACAAAACCTTTTGTAAGGCCATACACAGACTGAGATGCCATCTCCTCTTTCTTGTGGGCTTTCTGCGTTGGGGTCGACTTTCAGTCAGTGGTTGGAAGAAAGCCCAATATAGACATTTGGATTCACCCTCATGTAATCATTGACAACCACTTTCCAACCACTATTACATAAAGTCACCATATTTGTTTTGCAACTCCAACCTCTTGTTTTCCATTCATGCAACAAGGAACAGCTTTACCAAACTAGTTGCTACAATATGCTATTGCCAGCTATAATGATGGTTTCGCATCAGTAGGTGTGGCATAAACTAGCAGACAACAGCATAATGAACAGGTTCAGCTGCAGCCACCTTCCTTTCACCGACAAATAAGAAACCAATGACTATCGATGAAAACCTTTTTTGTTTAACCTGCCAACCTGTTGCAGTACAGGTATGCATAAACGAATAGGTCACATTGCAACCAAATCTTTATTTTGTCTCTCTCTTGCAGGAAAAAGAGGAGCGCTATCTAATGCTTTTCCACAATGTATTAGTTATGCTGTCTGCCAGTCCGCGGATGAGTGGCTTTATTTATCAGGTGAGGTCACACTGCACCGTGAACCTTCCCTTTTTTATGACTCCTCTTTCTATTTCTATGTTTTAATTTTCATGGGCACATAATTGCAGCTCACTATATTAATTTCAGGTGCTAACAAGATATACCACATATCGCCCACCTATTATTTGGTGTCTTATTTCCTCTCCCTTTTGTTTGTCCCATTCAGGGACGGCTGCCACTGACGGGCACCACGGTAACAAGACATGCGGAGGACGCAGACAGTGCCCACTATGCCTTTGACATCACAGGTGTGCGCATCTGAAGCTACGGATAAAATGAGGATGACTCCTCTTTAGTTTAGCTGAGCATACAGCAGTAACATATTATGAGTTGTAATCTAAATAAAAATAGATCATGCATTAGCTCATTGAGCAGCTGTGGGGGCCTTCTCCCTGTACAATATTCATACACGGTCAATAAAGGGACATCAAACTTGACGTACTTTTTTTTTTTTTTTTTCTTCGAAGAAATCCATTTGCTCTACATAACATAAGTTTAGATACGGCATTTGACTGAATGAATTGTTAGTTCCTTGACATCCAAAGTAAGAAATGGAAGTCCGCCATGACGATCGCATCAAAACGTGTTGCTTCCCATGCCTTATGCCTTTTGTTAGCCAGGACAATAAGTGTCACCCTCTTCATTTTGTATTAAATCATGTATTTGTTACCACCACACAGCACGAGTTGCTAAATCTTAGGGGGAAAGAAACTAGACCCAGACAAACCACATTCGATCTGACACCTGCATTTCCTAAAATGTCTGTTCTAGTTGTGGCATGTGTTCAGTATATGTAACTTTCACTGAAGGACGTGTGCGTTGCGTGTGTTTATGTGCCGCAGGAGCAATGATCGATCGTATTACAGTGTTCTGCAGTAGTGCTCAGGAGTTACAGGAGTGGCTCAAGCACCTTCAACCATTTACCAAAGGAGGCAGCCCTGCAGGCACCATCTCTAAGGTACTACACCTACAGACACAATCACACACACATAGTGTATATAGTCAAACCAATACCAAAAGTGAACCCTGCATCATGCTGAAGTGTGAAAAACCCAGAGGTGACGGATCTTAGACTCGTCTTTCTCACAGACTTGCTTGTCTTCTTTCCTTTGACCATCCCATGTAGACTGTGGAAGGCAAGCCACTCAGCATGGTCGGCACTCCCACTCACCTGTCCCATCTGGGCAGCCTCAGCGCTGTCAGTCGCGGCCCCCTGGAACCGCCGAAGATCAGCAAGCCCTGGTCCCTCAGCTGCCTGCGCCCTGCCCCCCCCCTCAAACCCTCTGCTGCGCTGGGATACAAAGAGGTAGGTGGTTGTAGAGCTGCACCAACAAACCTACATAAGCTGCAAGAAGTCATGCAGTAAGTACATTGTTAGTCAGAAACTGCAAGAAGTCTCCCTCCTCTTCAAGTCCCCGTCTGTCTTTCTTTCCTGTCTCTACTTTTATTTCGACCTTCAATGTCCCGTTATACACAAAGCTTTCCACCAAACACGGACATAACACGAGCAAAGTTGACAAACACCGTTTAATCCATTAATTGGACTAATATTGAAACATATTCTGTAGTAGCAAGTAAAAACCCAACTAGATGAGAGATTTAGTGGTCCAATCTGATTTGGGGTGTTAACCACCGTGATAACCTACACAGCAGCCCGTAATGTACCAAGTACCCTAGTACCAAAGTTGCTTTGAGTGTTAATAGACGTATGGTGAACTAGCAGGAACCATGCTATTCCTATTATTCAATAACTAATGTTTTGAGCGCTTTTTCATCAGGGCAACAAAACCTTTATCAACTACTCCATAGTAACGTTTGACATGTTTGCAGTAACGTGGACTATTTGTGGTTGTAGGCTTGTACTGTGCTGTGATGACAACAGGAAAACCTTTCGCATATACAGATCGGCGTGTTGCACAATGCTTGGGCCAGCTAGATAAAGTACGTGGTGGCTGTGAAAGGCAGCAACAAGTAGAACTATAAGAATAGATTTACTACTGCAGGTGTGTCTGAAACATGGCAGGGCGGGATTATGTTCTGAGGAAGTAAGTACATTCCAGTAACGGCAGCTTGATCACCAGGTGTGACTGGAATTGGAGAACTCTAAGCGTACCACTGGTTATGAGATACTTGTCTTTGATGAGGGAGACGATGATGATGCTCGCTCTGTGTTTCACGTGGGAGGGAGACACTTTCACAGTTGTCAGTCAGCACTTTATAACTTTCAGTTATCATGGACTGTTCATCATGGACTGTTCAAGTTAGAGTTGACGCGTGTCTTGGCACTCGTGTTGACATATACTTCTGTTCGTCCTTGTCCACTGTTTGAATAGAACCGAGCAGGCGTTTAGCTATCTGGGTCTTTTTCTCTGCTCTGCAAAGATTGCATGCATTGTCTTCTGAATGCATAACCACCTTTCTGCCAATTTCTCCATATACCTTTCCTTTTTTTTTTTTTTACACACACAAAGTAAGCACCCTATTCTGCATAGACAAAGACTAGGTGAATGGCAGAGGGGGTGTAAAAAATGTTCACCATTAACTCTCTATCACATCCTTCTCTCATCGTATTTTTCATGCACATTTCCCCTTTCTCTCTTTCTCCATCCTGCCTTCTGTAGAGGATGTCTTATATCATGAAGGTAAGGTTAGATCTCACTCTGTTTCTATCTGTGTGTGTGCGGGTGTAAGGATGTGGTTGGGGTGGGGGGTGGCCTGTGTGTGTGTGCTTGCCCGTGTGTTGAGTTGGCATGCCATTTGCTCTGTTTGCTTCACTCCACCCTCATTGTCATCCGTTCTGTTTTCTGTGACCCTACGTGTCTGCTCTGTTTTTCTCTCATTCCCTGTAATGAGTCAAGTTGCCACTCACCATGTGTGGTATCGGTTTTCTGTCAAAAAAGCTTTAATAATAACAATAATATCTTAATATCTCATTTCTACTAAGGGTGCTATTTTTGGAAATTCTAGACACAAAGAGCAAAGTGCAGTCACCTGTCCTTCAACCCCGAATGTATTTGCATGTGTCACATTTCAATATCAGGAACTATGTTTTCCATGTGTAATGGTTTGCCTTCATTCCTTCTTCTGCTCCCAAGTGGCCATACAGATCAATTGTGTAGCTTTAAAGCAACGTAAATCTCACAGAACATGTGTTCACTATTGATGTTCTCCAAGCAGGTGGATGGAGCTAAACGCCGCCAATCGTGGCACAAAAATGGCTGTGTGCCACTGAATTTCCATTGGCATACCTCCTTACTTGACCTCCCCCTCCCACTGTTATACGCAATGAGTCCCCAGAACACCAGACCAATGCGGAAAGAACCTCAGTACGCCTCAGGAAAATACACTTTGTGCTGTGTGCATGCATTAATGTGAATCCCTGAGCACCTTCAAAGGTTCTAAGAAGCATGATGCATTCAATTATTTTGAGGGACTTTTAGGAGTCTGTGGTAGAGTTTCAGGATTGGTTTACTATCTTTTTTCCTATTGCTCATTTAACTAAGCTTCTCCCTTCCAGCCAAGGGCATGGGGCAAATTACATCATGTTAATATGAGTATATCTAAACTGTTGTTTTTAGTAAGTTAATGATTCATCACACGTCAGCTTTTCAAGTGATCAGGAGAGGAAACCGTCATTGCGCCTGTTTGCAGACCCTAATCTCTCAGCAGCAAAACAGAAGCTGTCATTCATAAAACCACATCGCTGTGGTTTAATAGAACGTGAAAAATAATGTGATAACATCTTTTCCCATGGCTTTGTAAACACGGTATCCCACATGTACAGGGAAAAATGATTTTGATATGAGAAGTAAAAAATTTGGTAATAACTGTTGTTAAATGTTATCAGATTTGTGTTTGTTTTAATATTTTTTTGTTAGGCGCTGTTAGACAGGATTCATGTTAGCACAGATGGATCAATCGCACTCATCACCACCTGCTTGCTGCCTTGTTTGTTGATGGAATTCTGTTCTTTGATGTTGTTTGTTCATAAGTTATGCACATCCTTTTAAGCTTGCATTCTGTTTGGTTTGTAGCCTTGGCTTTACAGGTGTGTGTGCGTGTGTGTGTGTGTGTGTGTGTGTGTGTGTGTGTGTGGACAGAAATAGAGATGTACTGAATTTAATGTTGCACCCCTCCAGGACTCCAGCAAGAGCCCACGGTTCCTGCCAAGGAATAGGAAGAAAGAGCGGAAGCCCTCTGATGACGAGGTTCAAACGAGGAAAAGTAGGCCGTTTATTTTACCGTAATATGAAATGTATGGGAGGCATGACACATTGCGTAATCCAGGCTTATATTGCTATATAAATATCATTTTCAGGTGTTTGTGTGCTTTTAATGCTGCCGTTACTGTGAAATGTGGAATTTGAGCAGAAGTAAAATTCAGATGTACAGCTATGAGATATTGTGGGAATTATATTGATAATTGTAACACAAATCAGCGCGCAATCAAGAAAAATCATAGTCCGGATCCGAGGCCTCTGCAGCCCATTCTCTACATGAATAAATGTAGAAGAATGTTGCAGTGTTGTGACACCCTCTAATGTAATTGTGTGTGTGTGTGTGTGTGTGTGTTATATTTGTTCTTCGTGCTTGTGTGTGACACCATGTGCTAGTAAGTTACTAAACTAGTAGTAAGCAAACTTCTAAGTGTGTATTTATGACATTGATATGCTCTGGCTTCGATAGGCACGGCCGCTCTGGAGGAGGACGCTCAGATACTGAGGGTAATTGAGGCGTACTGCACAGGAGCCAGCCTGCACCAGACCAACACAGGTGTGCGCTTGTGTAAGAACCATGGATTAATTGTTTCTTTATTTGCCTTCTTAGATTGCCTTCTTAGATTATACATCTTCAGCAGCCATGAATCGTGTGTGTGTGTGTGTGTGTGTGTGTAGCGGTGCGGAAAGAGTGCGTCCCTCAGGTTCTTCTGCCAGAGGAAGAGAAGATCATTGTGGAGGAGATGAAGAGCAATGGTCAGACTGTTATCGAGGAAAAGTACGCGTATTATCTACTCGTTCTGCTAACCGTGACAAACTGGGCTTCCACATTATTTCTGTTTAGATTTTCTCTGTAATTACATTTGGAAATATGATATTGATCCTTTATAGGCGACTGAGGCAATCTTCACACAGAATGACCTTGAGTTGGAAGCCAGTATAACCTTGATATATAAATGTCTTACCAACTGATGTTTTTCACCTGCTTATTTAATGAGAAACTGTATAATAAATAAATCTAGATATTGTCTCACAAAACCTACAGTATTTTCTTTGCATTCCTTTCAGGAGCCTGGTTGATGCTGTGTATGCTTTAAAGGATGAGGTCCATGAGCTGAAAAAAGTAAGTGTGAGTTTTGTCAAGTGTGTGTAGAAAGGTTTGTACCTGCGTCAGCAACCTAATTCTGCGTCCTACTTCTTAAAGGAGGCGCTGTGCTTTTTTTCATTTTTTTTTTTTAAAGGCAGTTAATGATACAAATATGATGTCAGTGTATTGGTCCTTTTTGTTGTTTTTTTTTGTTTTTTTCTTTTTTCATAAATAATCTTTTTATTATCAATTTACCCAACAAATACGCAGACAAATTCATGACAACAGTTAATTTTTGAAGAGAAAACTAAACGGTTATCCGAAATTAAAACTATAAATAAAGCACATAAAACTATATTAACATTAATTGTGAAAAGAGCAAATCAAATATACATAAAAATCCCACAAACAAAACACTTATTACTGCATCACTTACGACTCTGTAATTTAATTTGCTTATCTGCCACCATAGATGCTGATACGTTTCATAAGCTATTATCAGCTAATAATACCGACCTGCTGGTGTATTGGTCAGTCTCTGCCTTTACCCGTCCATTTGAGCTCTTAGTCACACAACCCGTTGAAATTCTGCCACTTTACAGGAGAATAAGTGGATGAAGCAGTTTCTAGAGGAGGAGCAGAAGTCCCGCAAAGAGCTGGAGCGAGTGGTTCGAAAACTGGCCAAGCAGAAGAATGATTGTGCTTGGGATGACATCAGCCACTGAGTGCATCTATACAGTTGCCCTCATCCTAGCATGGCCGTGCGTGTATGGGTACATTTATGTAAGCATGCTTGTGGAGGATCGTGTGTGTGTTTGTGTGTCTGCCTATGTCACGTCTCCATATTTTAATCACACATAGCATTGTTGGACTTTCCTCCCTGACGGTGATGCTTGGAGCTTCTTCGCTTCAAATACTGGAGCACGATTTGACATTTTTATGAAATCTAATGTTGTCTTCCTGAATCCAGGCTCACTAGATGAGCCTACAACTATGCCTCTTCATGAAGCAGCTCAGCTAAACTAAGACTGATCAAGTGGGATGTTTCTGACATACTGCCTCTGGGCGACTGGCACTGTGAACACTCCCCAGCAGCAAATGGAACCATTTTGAACAAATCAAGTTCTCTGCTTCGTCTGTTGCGCCAGATGGAAATGGAACGCCATCAAGTTCAATAGTTGCTCTCCTGCATGCATTTCTGTTGCCAAGGGGACTGATTTTCTTCACTTCACATCATGAATTTGTCGTTGTCATGTTTG
This sequence comes from Gadopsis marmoratus, assembly GCA_036023855.1. Lineage (NCBI taxonomy): Eukaryota > Metazoa > Chordata > Actinopteri > Centrarchiformes > Percichthyidae > Gadopsis > Gadopsis marmoratus. Next base: position 19,883 of record JAVQJF010065969.1, on the reverse strand, counting down.
ATTTTATCACAAGGACCTCCCAGTGGGGAAATGGATTCGTTGAGCTTTCATGAGCGCATGTGTTATTGGCATTTTTGTAACATTCTAGACACTTGCATTGCAAGTTTCCAGGCTGTTTTTGTAGGCGTTGCAGCAATTCAAACAGGTTAGCTCATCATGTTACATTCAGTTGTTTCCAAATGCAGCCCCATGACTTTATTTAAAAACTGCATGAATGTACAGTGTTACTACAGTATGAATTCTGCATCAGAAATGTGATAATCAAGATATTCAGATATAGAGTCCAAAGCTATCAGGGATTCAGCTGCATAATAAAATTGAAAAGGCTTAACTATGTATCCTTTATTATACAATGGTACAAAAATTATGACAGATTTCACCTCTACTCTTTTTACTAAAATGTATTCAAGTATCATTTTAACAGTAATTACATAGCCTTGCTTTATTTTGTTTTTTTTTTTTTTTTCTTTTAATTCTTTATTTATTGTTCACCCAAGCATTTAATTGTGGTGTTAGCCTTATAATTTTGCTGCCTTTACATCTGTTTGGAATTTTATTAAACTAAACTGATATTATTGTTTTGACAAAAGAGGAAAAATTACTTTAATAATGAGTCAGACTTTAGAATTCAGAGGTTTTTGTTTGCATCCTCTATGGCCTCCAAGCAGGTTCCTGCAGACTGAGGAAATAAACAGAGAAACATTTATTTGTGGATGTAGAGTAGAGCTAAACTGTACAAGTGCCTCCCGAAGGGGTCGAGAAATGTAGTCTACAGCCAGACTGGGTCTAAATGCATGAATTATATTGAAAGTGTCACAGGTGGTTTGTTGTAATATTTAAATACGAATGGCTCAAGCATAATGGGTATATATCGGGTCTGAAAAGCATACAGGGCTTTGCGTGCTATTTAAAATGCGGCCTATTTTACAAGGTACATTTCCTCATGAGGTTGAGCATTTGCACTGTCAACACTGTTATCTTCTCTTGCTGCACTGCAGAGCAGCAGTGGACTATTGAAATGCAATAAGTGACCGCTTTACTGATTTGACCCGCTGGGTTATACCCAGCATGGTATGTCAGATTTGGTGAAATTGCAATAATAATGAATGAATAACCCAATTTATTAACCAAAAAGGGCCAGACCACATGGTTCAGCCACCACGCCGTCTTTTAGTATTGATGATTGTTTAAAGATCACTGGCCACAAACCATCAAAAATGTAATAATACTGTAATACTGTACAATCCACGTTGAGAAGTGCTGTTTTTATGTGCACATCTTTACAGGGAGGTCAGAGCACTGTGCAGGGTACGATGCAGGATGGGTACATCTGCAGCAGAGTCGATGTCTTGCTCAAAGGCACTTCAGCAAGGAGGAGGGGGAAAAAAAGAAGCTTGCTCAGGTTATGGAGCTGATCTTTAATTGCTATTCCCATTGGGAAGCTCAGTTTGCAGCCAGATTCTGTTCAGCGTGACAGAGACTCTGCTTCCTGTACAGATGTGTGACTGTCTCATCACATGTTCGCTGTTGAGATTAACGTTATTGCTGTTCCTGTACTAATTGTTTTCATTAAGTACCACATACTGTAGTCCTCAATACCCAATAGCCTCTGTGAGCACTTACTGGTGGGAGGGGATTGAACTCCGGTTTCATCATGTTTAAATTACATCTCCAGACCACTGTGTGTATTGTTTTTGAAAAGTTGTTCTATGCAATTATTGTTGTTGCAAGTATTCTAATGCTTTTTTTTTTCTTTTCTTTTCTTTCTAGACATTCTGTACTTTGTGTCTGGTATGGTCGTTCTTTTATTAAAAATTTAATATAATAGAGTTCAGCTTTTGACATCAATTTCACCAAGTTAGAAATGGAAAACCACACAGTATAAAACCATGTGTTCCCTCGTTCAAACTGGAAAATCCACCAAGACGGGCTTTTCCATGCAGCATTCGGCACGAGTGGTTAAGGAATTTGTAGGTTGTTCAGGTGTAGCAAGAAACCCTTTACAGGATGGAAGGAATGACTAGAATAGATGACATCCTGTGAAAGTGCGCTGCCTCTGCATCTACACATACACACCTCCATAGAGATTCACATTTTCCATGCTATTCAAGTCAGTGTCGTGAAAACGCGCTGCCAGGTTTTGAATTTCTCGGGTGCTAACTCTAAACTTGCACTGCATGCATTTTGCTTATGATGGGTTTGTGGTTAGACCTTTTTTCATATTGCTCATCAAGCACTTCTAAAAATCTTTTTCACATAAGTTACCAGGCAGGTTACAGTTACATGTAGGTTATATTGTATCCAGTGATTAAATAAAGAAGTAGGTCGAGGTCTAAACTACATGTGCATTTCAACAGGACAATTACAATGATTTTTCATTCCATTTACTATGAACCCTGAATACTTGACTTACATGGGTCTAAACTCAATTTAGTACACTATGAGAACCAAATGGCAGTTGTCTTATTGTGAGGTAGTTCCTATAGTTTAAACCAATCTGCATTTGAACTGTAGCACCACATTGGAATAAGAGAAATGGAAACTTAAGCTTACTGTGATGGATTGCACAACTCAAGATTCAAGAGTTTGATCAATGATTCATATACCATATGGAAATGAATGGGGAAACAATGGTTGCCTGGAAAGAAGGACAGTGGAACGGTCTGCAGCTTGCTTTGATTTGTAATTAAGGAGCCAATGAAGATGTGGCCCTTAAAATAATCCGATGACGCTAAATTTCCTTCTGACAAAGATGATCTTCCTTAAACCATTGAAAACAACATGCAGTCTGATGCATTTGTTTCTTCACCATCAAAATGATCGTTATTGACTCTAGTTTCCCTTCTTGAGTGATAACCTACATATTGAGTTTCTTGTGGCTTAGCGTCATGAGGAAATGCATATTTGCTATGTGGTTTCTTGTGTCATAGAAATCTAAAACCAAATGCAGTAGATTTTGTGTATTTCAACAAATACAATAAAAGTTTGATTTTTGAGTAGCCCATTGAGGATCATTTAGGGTATGACGGAGGAGTATTGGCTGATTTGTTTTTAGGACTAAAATGCACGTCTTATCTTTACACCATTTAAAACATTCTGCATTTTCATGCAGATGTACTCCGTACTAGGGCATGCACACAGTATAGCTGTGTAACAAAACTGAAAACCTCAAATATGTGGTGCTTCAGTCTGGATGTTCTAGTCTGTGTGTATCTCCTTTACTTCTAACTAACTCCTGAAACGGGGCAAATGCAAGAAAAACCGTGGAGAAGAGAAGAAATACAGTATTTTAGATTAAATATCAAAGTTTCATTTCACAGCCATATTACTCAATTTACATAATAAATACAGAAGTACAAAATAACACAAAATTACATGTGATTTAATAAATTATAGTTTAGGAATGTGCTCTTTGTCTCTCAAATCCATGAAAGAGTTTGATTATTGCTCCAGTCTATTTAACAGTGTTCTCAGTAGCTTCCATCCACCTAACCAGTTCCCACTCTTCAGCTTAGGTCCACGCACGTGCTCATATAGGAGTCCTACAGTTTGAACATCCCAAAGGTTGTGGCTCCTTCCTCGTAGTCTACCAGTGAGAGGTCTTGTACCCACACACTGAGCTGGTTTCCTTTCTCCAGTGTGATCACATCTCCCTGCGTGGCTGTGCAGAGGAGAGGGACTGACTGACTGTGGTTTTCCAGATAGCAGTAGGCCTGCATCACAACCTTCTCCTCTCCATTCACGCTCTTCCTGAGCTTGACCCTGCTGGCCAGTGGGAGCAGAGGGTCGCCCTTGGAGAAGGTCACCCTGGAGTAGACGTAGTAGTCACCAGGCTCCAAGATAGTCAACCAGCTGTTGCTGTAGTAGTTGATGTTCTTATAATTTGAGTGGTTGATGGCCCACTGGAGATAACCCCCTGGAGAGACAGAGGGAGAGGTGTAAGCAACATTATTGAGAATACTTTTACTCTTTACTTCTAAATAGATCTTTGGCTACTGAGCGCATTTAAAAAAAATCCAAAATATGTCATTATTTTAGTTTCTTACGTTTCAATTTCTGCTGTGTATCTGCTGTGTGTGGTCGCTGTTCGACTACCATGCGTGCCAAGGCTCTGTTGGAAGTTTGCTGCTTTTCTGATGAGAGAAAGTCAGCTGGAGAAGAGAACAAACATCTGGTCAGAGACATTGTTGAGACTGGATTTTTGTAACGTAATGTATAAAATTACTTTCAGGAAGAAATAAATGTACCTTTTCCTTCAGCTGAGGAATGTTTTTCCTGTAGGAATGGGAAAAAAGCAGAACATCAGAAAAATGTAGTACAATATGTTGAATGTAGATTTTCTTATGATACTTATTAAGTATGTATAATATTTAGAATGAAACATCTTCCATCATTTGTGTTAACAAAATGCTCGTCTTGTTACAAGACACTGTGCTGTGAAAGTCCTATCTCATCTTTTAGTTCAAGAGCATTTCCTGTGCTTCATGCACAGTTTCATTAATGACTTGTATTTTTACACAGATCTAAATGTGTGCACCGTCAGAAAATTTAAACAGATGTATTTAATTCAATTCAGTTATATTTATATAGCGCCATATCATAAAAAAGTGATCTCATTGCACTCTTTCATATAGACCAGATCTAGACCGAGTCTTTATTTACAGAGACCCAATAATTTTTACAATATTTATGTGTAAGCAAACCCATATGCATTGTGATACACATTTACTTCATGTTTTAAAATGAAACGGAATTAAAACTGAAAGATCTGTTTAAGAGTTACATTTTTAAGTGTACTAGTAGTTAGATTAGTAGTAGATTTAAAAAAAATAAAAATAGGACTTATTTTCTTTATTGTCTTTATAAAGTACTGTATGATTTCTGTAATCATACATGCAGCAGTGCCACCAGCTATTAGTACATATAAACTCTTAGTAAAATCCTCATCTATAAGAGAAAATGTTTACCAGTTTGCCGTAGTAGTACAGATAGATGAATCCTCCGATTGACAGAAATAAATGCAGCATCACTACACCAACCAAAAACCGGATGAGAGACTTGCTGTGGCCTTGTGATGGAAGTGGAGCCGGGATGAGGACCGGGTGGGATCTGCTGAGGCGCGGAGGCACCGGCGGTGCAGCCAGGCTAGTCTGGTAAGTGTTGATCATTGTGGAGAAGAGTGGTGAAACCTAGAGACGCCTGGCGTCCGTGACATCCCATGCACTTCTGAACTACTGCTCTCTCAAGCAACTCAGTTTTTCTCTCACTACTTCCTAGAAGCTCTGAACTCTTCAACATGCAGATCTGTGAGCTACGTGACCTTTGGTGAGGGCATGCGCGTGTGTGTGTGTGTGTATGTGTGTGTGTGTGTGTGTGTGTGTGTGTTGTTTGAAATACCTTTTTGCATTTATTCCTTCCTTTCTGTTACATATACCCTTAATACCACACATTTCCATGTACCCTCAGTATTTCTATTTCAATGTGGCAATACTTCTAATTTTGACCAATGAAAAATAAATTCCCCATAAGTAGTAAATAGTAGTATGACATATAGTACCGTAAAAGTATTTAAAGTAGGCAACATTATACAGAGCATACACACCGGAATATGCATTAAGTGGTCAGCGGTATTTTTACACCGTTTCAGTGCTGTGGGTATTTCCTGAGACAAGCACCAGGTCAACGCAAATAACAACCACAGCAGTCAGTGGATACAATTTTAAGAGTCACACCAGAAACAGGAAATAACACATTTATTGCACATTTCCCTTGATAAACATCACTGTAATGGCTCAGTGACAAATAAAGAAAAGTTGGCTGTATGTCCATACGGTGAGAACTATGCAGCCCAGTAACAGCCATTGAGTGGTAATATTTCACTATATTGATTTTATTATTGCAGTTATTTTCATCCCCAGGGAATTCAGAAAGGACACAAGTATGCAATGGCCAAATTCCATATTAATATAGTCTGCTGAAATCTTTCTGAATTGCTGAATTTGTTCAGATGCTCGACGAGGTCGTAAATCTTTGATAATAACCACAGTATATGTACCCTCTGGTTGGTTGTGGTTCCCCTAGAATGAGAGCCACTACTGCTTGCTGTTGTATCCACACAGCCTGGTTGGGCTAATGTGAAACATTTTTTATGTGACATATCCTCATAGGTCTGACTATGTTGTTGTCGTCTGATGGTTTTGCCTGTATGAGGTTGCAGAATACGTTGTTGTTATTCAGTTCTGCACAGTAGCAGGTGAGTGAAGCTTCTTAGCCCCTACGAGCTGTTTCCCTTCAGAGCCTTAAAACCCAGATGTACCTGTTACCTGATAGATAGATAGATAGATAGATAGATAGATAGATAGATAGATTCTGCTCTAGCTCTTTTTAAACATATGTATCTATTTGTTTCTGATAGTTTAGAATATGTGTATCATCTGCCGTTTTCAATGTTGAACAATATGCACATCATATGTACAACTAACAAATTTGTGACAGTTTTCGGGTAAAAATTAAAATTTTTAACAATGGGTCAAAATAGCCAAAATAATTTAGGCGAATAACCCAACAGTAAATGAAAAAGATAACAGAAACATTTGGTCTAAACAAGTGATACTGGTTTGGGATAACCCAGTATTTCGTCAGGGCTCTAGTGACCCAGACTGGGTAAATAAAAAAACAAAAGGGAAAAAAAATCGGTACTGACACATCTAGTTTTGAATGCAGCAAAGAAACATAAATTATTATTACGCATACTGCATGTGCAACCATTATGTGAAGATTGCAGTTTCATGTAGATGTTTTTAGCAATGGCTCACAGTTTCCCCTAGTGGTTAAAAATATTCTCAACTGTAAATACTGTATATATAGAGAGAGTATTTATATGTACAAAAATAAATACACTCAATATACTACATGTCTATAACAAATCCCAGAATCTACTTAATAGGTTTTCACTTTTATTGTCTTAACCTTTGCCTGCGGTGCCAAACAAAATGTGATCATTTTGTTAAAATTGTAAAGTTATGTTTTTGTAATTGTTACATCAGTATCTCTGTATGCTAAATTACTGTGTTTTCTCTCCTTTGAGTAGCAAATAACACAATATTATATTATACTAATAACTATGTTGCTATTGAATACTGCTGTTTATTGTGGAAAAGGTAAATATATTTATTGTGGAAAAGGTCAATATCAAAAGACAAAAAACAGGAAGATACTTAAAATTCAAAAGCACCCATAGATGGTTTTGTTTCTGGCTAGCAAAATGCATGCATACATGTATTTCCAGAGCAATCATTCAAAACAAGTACATTGACACTCGCATATATGGAAGGTCAGCACATGACCAAAATATAAAATGCATTAAAGCAGAGGCTGATCTTAACGGCACTGAGTATACATTCAAATGTTCAAAAAGAGTTAATTCATCTTCACATGTAAAGTCAATAGCAGGGAGTTGAGAGATGGAAGGAAAATGTCTCTTTGGATTATAGACTATAATTCAGAGAGAAAAGAAAACCCCAGTTGTTTTAACATTCACAGTCTGTGAGATGAAAAAGATGAAACGCTTTTATGGAGTGTAGTGGACAATGAGAGTGTGGCGGTCATTGTGCCGGGCAGTGCTCCTGGGGCTGCTGAGGATCTGAGGTTGTGAAGACCTGAGGGAGGCCTGTATGTGGACTGGGAAGAAACCAGAGAACTGAATCCTAGTCGGGAGTTGGGTGCTCCTCTCCTTGAGCGGACTGGGGTTCCCTGCTGCAGTTCATGAAGGCCACAAAGCACTTATAAAACTGGGTAAAAGTGCATAAGAATATGGTCATTTCCAGTAAGCATGAATTTGGTGACTTTAAGGTCAAGTCAAGTTATTGAGTTAACTCAAGACAAATCTTCTGCAATATATTTGAGCTCAACAGTCTGTCAGTAGGAGCACGCAAAATTTGGCCTATTTAGAGCTGTAGGGTACCACCGGCAGACATATGCCATCTAGTGTGCTGCATGTAGCACCTGGGAAGTGATACTGAGAGCAATGTCAAAGAGACTTGGGTGCCATTGAGTTCTCCTCTGTGGTTGAAACTATCACTCTATTTTCCTGCCCCCCTTTATATTTAGATACAGATGAGCCATTGTATGTACTTCAACCAACAGATCTTACAAAACATACTTTAATCTAGCAACAAATGCAGTGGAGAAGGTGATTCTGGGTCATCATTCATTGCCACCCTGCCCTCGGCTCTCACCTGGTTGTTGAAGAACACATAGATGTAGGGGTTGATGACAGTGCTGAACTTGGCCAGGACGGAGGGCACTACTCTAGCATGTGGAGTGACCAGTCCCGACCTACCAAAGGTGGCCTTCAGTGCCATGATGCCGTAGGGCATCCAGCACAGCATGTAACAGGACAACACCATTAAAACAATATGTGCTGCTCGCTACGCGCTGAGCTGCCAGCAGATTGATCATACCCACCTGGAGACATGTCAGAGGAGGAGAGGAAGAGGTTCTTAGGTTGGACCTGTCTTGACAATAATTTTAACTAATGTTGTCTTAGATATTGTAGTTAAAGAAAAGGCATGGATCATGTTTGTGTCATTTGTAACACAGACTCTCTGAGGTCTGTGGAGCCAAGAATAGGAAAGGTAGATGGTTCGTGTCTCCACTGTGTTTGTTCCGTGAGTGATTACTTAAATCCCTTATGTGTACTAATTGAATATTTCTTTCTTTGGTGCCATCCAGTGGTAGTATCAAAAAGACACTGTGAAACACAGCAGTGCATGACAATACACTCTTCCCTTGCTCCTCGTGGATCAAATCTGGGGATTCTGAAAAGTATGAAAAGTACATTGAGCCTGTTTAATTTTTCACAAAAAAAAATGTTCTACAACCAAAAGCACAAGCCAACAGAACAATGTGAAAGAGGATATAATCCCTCCCCAAAAAATATTAAATGCACCACACATTCAACTCAGTATTAATCATTGCTGGTCTACCAATTTGAGCAAGTTCCATTTGCCGATGAAGCTGCACGATGCAGCTGAAAGCTCTAAATAAAAATATTAAGCAAACCTTAAATTGAGATTATTTTGTTACTCAACACATAGTGGGTTTAAAAGGATACTCCAGCAATTTATTGTGATCAAAATATCCTGACTTTTTGTCCCTTGTATGGTTCAAGCTGCAAAAACAATGGATCCTACAATTCCCATAATGCATTCGATAGTGTCTTTCATTAGACCTCCCCTGCCTTGTGTTATGTTTGAAAGATGTGCGGCATCTTCCAAGCTTATGTCAAGAAAAGATAACCCTGATGATGTCAGCAGAGATCATTATTTCACAGTTTGGAAATCTCCCTCCAGAGCCACAGAAGACTCCTTGCAGTATAACTTGTGAATGACTGCTAGATCTGCAGTAGGGGACATGTAAGACTTAGTAATGGGCATGCTACGGTAACCATAGAAACATTGATTAAAAAATACTACGTGATTAAAGTTTGGCCGGCAGCTGTGTGACCACTATATATCCCCCAGCGTGTTTCATTACTGCCCTGCTGGTTTCTCCTGATGTGCTGAGCTGCTGCAGCTGTAGGGCTGATATGAGCTCAGATATATCACAAGTGATTACAGCGATATCTCACCTGTGATTTCAAACCCGTTTTCACCGTCTTATGTAATTACCACTGCGATGCTCATCATGGAGCTCGATGAATAAATGAGTATGTCTGCCTGGTGAAGGAGGTCACTCAGAAGAGCAAAGCCTGCCCTTTGTGTCAGATTACCCTCACACTCAATTACACTTCACCTTGTATGGTCTACTCATCCACCTATAATATAATAACAATTCTGACAACGGTCAATCGGCAGTGATTTCTGCATGGCTGAACTTGTGTTCTGTTTTGAATATTACCCACTGAAATAATGTGAGAGGCATCACAGCTATCAAAACCTAATACATAATTCTGTCATTATCTAAACCGAGAGGCTAACAGATAAACTTCAAGGAGCACTCCTGACTTGTGCTCCAAAAAATAAGTAGAAATAAATATATATTTTCCATGTGGAATAAAACTGTACCTTTTTGCTAGGAAATGTGTCCATTGTCAATTCAACAAGACACAATCATGGAACAGTAAATCTCAAACATGTGTGTGAGGCGCTATAGACAGAACCATGAATGGAATCTAAATATGATGCTGTCATGCTGAGAAAAAAAAGATCTAAGCTCGAGCAACACTGGTCTCTCTCTATCTGATGTGTCAGATAAGCCAGCGGGAGGCTCCACAGACTGATTGCTTGGTTTCTAAGAAAAGCATTTGGTGGGGAAGTCAGTTGTTGCACGGCTGAGCCCCGATTCACCAGTGCTGCATTCAAGTTTGCAAAACCCCTCTCTGCTCTGACTGGAGTTGGAAAAAAAATGGATATACTATCCAATAGTAACGGGTTGCTTCCACAATCTGAAAACTGATAGCTGAGTGCATGAAGGTACCCAGCATCAATTAGGAGTCCCTTAATTATCAATCATTTGGCAGTGGCAGGTTTATGTAAGCCCCACCAAGGTTTGATGAGTCACTGTAAACTGAAAGGGGGTCATTGCCCTTGTATTTGGATGGTGATGTTGTGGGGATAATGTCAGTTAAAGAGACATTGATCAATACTGAATAAATCTAGGCCGTGATAAAAAACAATACTCATAGGAATATATAAAGACAAACTAGTGCAACCATGGCATTGTGAAAGGTCTTTTCATTTTTCACATTGACCATTTTATTCCATAATGCCATTTTTAATTAATCAATACAGATCACCTTGGGTTTCCACAATTTCAATAACTAAAGGTAAAGATAAATCATATGTATTGGTGGAAGAAGAATCCAAATAATTTACTTAAGTAAAAGTAGCAATACTACACTATAAAAAAATACTTCATTACAAGTAAAAGTCTGGTATTAAACATTTTACTTAAGTAAAAGTACAGAAATATTAGCAACAAAATGTACTTATAGTATTCATTATACAGAATGGCCCCCATCAGTATTAAACTATTATATTTTTGGATCATTACTGATACATTAACATGTAAATAGAAGGCTAATTTAATGTTGTAGTTGGGTGAGGTGAGGCTAGTTTTAGATGTAAAATGTCACTCTGAAAAGTAACTAGTAGGCCAAACTATAGCTGTCAGATAAATGTAGTAAAGTAAAAGGTACCATATTTCCCTCCGAAATGTAGTGAAGTAGAAGTATAACATTGCATAAAATGGAAATACTCAAGTAAAGTACAAATATGTCAAAATTGTACTTAAGTTCAGTACTTGAGAAATGTACTTAGTTACTTTCCACCACTGATCATGTGTATTTTGTTTATTTGTACATCACAGATCTCGTACAGTACTTCATCGGGTGCCATTCATTGTGTGTGTGGTTTGCTGTGTGATGATCATTACTTTACAAAGCCGCCAGAAGTATGGTTTTATACTTTTTTACTTTAGAGACATATCACATTATGAATATATTAGGTACCTGTCTGTGTTCAACATTGTTTGGGTTCTTTGTCTCCTCTGATATTCATTTAGGTTTTTATGTGATTCCATTTTTGTACAGTTCAAGACACTCTTTGAAGATGGCATTAAGTTTACGATACAAAACACATCATAGAAAAAGTCATTAGCATAACATCGCTATCCTTCATTTTTTTTCCCGCTTGGATATATCAAATATTATCATAGCTAATAAAACTCACCCAGGTGAACTGTAGACAGTTATTAATATCAGTATTTATACACTCAAGACGCTCACAATGTTTACACTTTAACTTAATACTGGAAATGCCCATCATCCAACTCCACTGCAAAAGGAACAACAACATATACAGTACTCTGACATCTACAAGAGGAGAGACAGAGGTGAAGAACAGGTTTGTCAGAGAGTGTTCCCTTTCAGAAAGGTTGTTCCAGTTAGTACATGCTGAGGCACTGAAGTCATTTCGCTGAGAGCAGGGAGGGGGGATGGAGGCGCTGCTGTTCCTTCTCTGTGTACTCTCAGATGACCTCAGGCCTGTTTGACTACTTGTTTTTAGACTAGAAAACATCTACTGGAGTAAAGCCAGCCAGCTTTACAGAGCCACAAATATGTGGTGTTCTCTCGCTCTCTTCTGCTCCAGACGCTCTCTCTTCAATACCAGTACAAGTCCTTCTTGTCCAGACGCCGCCCTGACAGACAGGTGACAAAATGTAAGTGATTTCTAAGTAGCTCTAATGCATGTAATACATATATTTTATCTTTTTAAAACAAAATAAGATGCGCATTCCCGAGTGCCCACCAAGAAATGGGTAAGGAAGTCAGAAACTAACTGGTAATAAACAAATACCTAACAAGTAGTTTCTAAATAACTCAAAATACGATTAGATGATGATAGATCTATCAGCTTATGCTTAGCTCCCACGTATCTGTAGAAGTGCATGCTGACCACTTTGTTAATGAATCTTTCTTGAATGTCTCTGAATCAGGTGTAGACATAATCACTCTTATGCACCTTTAAGTGAAGTGGTACATCATGTGGAATTGTTTCAATGGATGGCGTCATGATTAATGGGTGAGGATTTGCTCTGTATGTTTATATAATATTTTATAGACTTTAGCTGTCTCTCAAGTGAAAACTAGTAATGCTTTCCAGTTACAACGCAGTTGGTCCTTGTTGGGTAAGTGATGCCTCTACTTTGCCTGAAGGGACACAAAAATAGAAATACATGCGTACATAACAGGGAAGAAATGGTTAATTGTAGGTAATGTGCCATTTAGCAACTGGCTAAGAGTTCAAGTGGTACTCCAGGAATTTAGTTTCACACTTTAAATCGGGGAACTCACAAGGGGACGGTGGTCAAAACTTATGCAGCAGAGGCTACTTTTACGTGTCGACACATAACGCTGGAATCTACACTTCCCATAAACCAGGAAAAGTTAATTGAGAAGGTTGCTAGTATGCAGATGCACAAATATCTAAAAGCTCATCATTATGTACTTCCCATTAGCATAGATCTAATAGTTTATTCATTAATTAACTTATGAGCTGCTCAGAGTAGAAAAGTGTTATCTATTCCTCTATCTAAGAAGCTGTTAGTTTTATTGGTTGGAAGACATTTATAAAGATGTTATACTGCAGCTGGAAGCTTACCAGGGTCATAGCCCACAGCAGGGTCCACAGACTCCCTGAATCCTTGTGGCATCGACCAGTTGGGAAGCAGTTCTGGCTTGGAGGTAGAGGCCATGCTGGGTCCCATCTCGCCCCGGTCATTATGCAGTAAATTGAGTAGGGATGTGGCATATTGCTGACCCGTAAGACTCAACCCTTCTGGGGAGAGGGAGTACGCAATGGATGGCAATCCCGGGCCCTCTCCTGCCCTGGTAGTGAAAGAGTGCCATGAGCTAGGAGTGTGGTCTGCAGGGCTGAAGGTCAGGACACGTCCTGCTACAGGAGGGACCTGTGACTCGGGGGAGTAAGGGTGAACAGCACTCCCCTGACAGTGGCTGGTTTCCTCTGCAGGGGGACAAAAGAAAGAAGCCATGTAGTGAGGACGGATTGGATTGATTGCCCTGTTTGTAGTCAGGTATGTCATTTAGTGTGCTTACCCAATTTAATAGTTTTGCAGATTTTCTTTTTCTTTGCTTCTGGTGCCTTGGCCTTGCACACTTTGCTGAGAGCACGGGTGAAGTGAGCATCCACCATGCTGTTGATGTCCCCCTGGAAGTAAGTCAGGATGACACACTGAGAATGCTCCTCCACCTTCACAGCCATCGGATTGTCTGTTCTGTCCTCCATGGGTCAGCCGTGACTGAAAACAGAGACAAAAACAGAATCATCAGAAAATGCTCAGTATAGACTATGCCAGCTTCTTTTGCAATTAATCGTGATTTACAATCGTGTATTACGCGTATTATAACATATTTGATATTTCTACTGCATTTACAGTCAATTTACTTCATAATGTAGCATTTGTTTCAGTTGGTAATTCGTTGCATGTAGTGACTTAAAGTGATTCAGTTATTGTTTCCCTAAAATGCCTAAATCCTATTTCTCTTGGATGCCGTTGATTATTATCTTGCTTTTTCTTACTTTCACATTTGAGATATTTTAAATATATTGCAATGTAGGATGTACTGACTAACCATTTGGTCTATTTTTATTGATGGCGTGACATGTGATTAGAAAATAATTAATAATTGGCTAAAAGTGATTAGAAAATAATTCTAGCAACACTTTTCGTTTCAACTCATTACCGTTGCAGAGACGAATTAAAACAAAACCCTTCTTTAGTGGTGAAGATTCCTGTTTATCGGAACCAATTAAAACATCACCTGCACTTGATGACTCACGTCGTGGACTGCTGACACCTGACGTCTTTGAAGCAGATTATAATTTCCCATAAAATCTACAAAGCTTTTACACAAACGCACACTGTAAGAGTGTAAAGTTCACCTTTCATTTTGGTGAATTCCATGGCTCCGAAATTGTGTCTAGTATGAACATATACTCACAATGTATGAAAATCAGATGATGGTGCACAATGCGTTTATCACATGATCAGTTCTTTGATATGTCAACATCTTGAAGAATCCACTTTAAGTAACTTTCCAGAAGATGGGCATTATGGTTGGATATCTAACGTTCAAAAAGACTGGATGAGAAATAAACTGTGTGGGCTTATGCTGCAGGATGTTTAAATCAGGGGGCTGAAAAGCATAATAATAATAATCTTTATTTATAGAGCACTTTTCCAAAACCAAGTTTACAAAGTGCTTCACAACGGCAAAACTGATCATATGCATTTCCAGTAGTTACATAAACCTGTAAACATACATAGTGAATGTGTCCTATTTGAGGGGGAAGCCACTGTAACTGAAAACTATATGAAGTCTAAATAATCAGATTACATCTATCCCATAGTGCGGATAGAAATAAAGCTTACATACAACTAAAGAGAACTGCCAATACTGTTTGTGAAAAAAGAACCAAACCATTGTTTCAGTTAAATGTTAAGTAACTTGCTTCTCTTACCTGACCTGATGATTGACCAAAGACAACGACGATCGAGTGCGTCCTTGCATTGATTGCTTGATCAAAGCTGATGTGTTTACCTACATGAGCAGCAGTCAAAATTCTTGGAAAAAATTTCACTTGGTTTGGGTTTAAGCATCGGAGGCATGGGTTAGATTCAGACAAGCAAAGTCAGGCTTCAATCCTTTCTTTCTTCCTCTTCTCTACAGACAAAACATATCGTTCACTGAGACTCCAAACTTACTTGATTTAGACTGGGAGGGCGTGTGATGCTTCATGAATGCTGACAGATATGAACAGAATGTCACCAAGCCAGTTCCTCCAGAACCTCTATGGCACCTTATTAAAACATTCCTCAGTCACACTGTCAAAATGTTTTACAGCAGCAGTGATTTACCAGTCAGTGAGGTTAAAATTCATTTTTGATTCTTAAAAATCATGTTTAGTACAAAATAAAGTTAAACCACATTAACATGTTAGATAGTACCAATAAGACTAAATGGACCTTCATATCTAAAGAACTCATTACCTTTACAGGCTCTGCGGTTGACTTGTGGTTCTTCTTGGTCTCACTGCAGTAATTCACAGTTGGACCCTATTTGTTTCTATGAGTACATCCTTTGGCCTTTTATACTGTAAAAACAGATTAAACTGTGTTGCACGAAAGAGTGGTGAAGTGTATATGGCTGACATTTTGTCTGTTAAAACTAAATAATAAATATATATATATATATATATATATATATATATACAGTATATCTTCTGTAATAGTTGTTTATTGTGTAGATTTTATGTTAGTAAATTATATTTCCACATTTGCAATTTTTGGATCAGAGCAAAGACATGTGACATGTATGAAATCACAAAATGTTTCAACAAAACTTACATGAATATTTTGTTATTGATAGATTAAGGAAACATCATGAGCAGTAAAAAGGTCTGCAGAAGCAGACTGGAAATTGAGAGCTATTCTACAGAAAGATGATTCAACGTCTTACAAATTGCACATATAAAACTATTCATATATGCAATTTCACAAATAGGAGCAACACTTTGTTGCAGATACTGCCCTTTCCATTACATTTAAATGGGAAACTCGTATAACTGCTTCCTGGGCAACATTGCATTTATTCTATTAAACGTTTTACAAATAGAAAAGGTTCTTTTTTCCAAGCATCATTCAGCGGTACAGTAAAAAATGTAAACCTTGAAGGTGAACTTGTGAATGTGCACTTTTCAGAACACATTTCTTTACTGTACTTTTGAATTGACTGTCAGCGCAGTATTTGCAGTGGCTGATGATAATGGAAGGTGCAGGAGTATCTACGGAACCATTGTATCTCCCTGTAAATGTGGTTTATTTGATCTTTCCCTGCCCATAAGAGACATGTAGCTATTGTATTTTCTGCTATCAGTTTTTGTGATTGAACAATGAACTCTGAAAGAGATAGTTACAGGCCTACAGAATGGTACACACAGAGGCCCACTCATGCCCCCTTGTGGTGGTTTGGTGCTGATCCTGTAGAGGAGGCTGACACCTTCCTGATGGTGGAGTCAACTGAGTCAGAGTTAACCAGATTTTTCATTTTGCGATGACCACCCATGGTCATGGAGGGGCTCCAATCTGAACACAGGGGACAAGAAAGAGAAAACAATGGATCGGCCACCTTGCCATACTTCCCCTAAACCGTCTGGACATGATATTGCAATATGTCCTACATCCACAAGCAAATTGCTTTCCTTTACAATAGATACCTGAGTAATCACTGAGTCTGAAATGTCCGCAGGTCAAGTGGATTCTCCACTGTTTCCTCACATTTTCCTTCATCAAACAGTGGAACAAAAAAACAAAGAACCCTAGTACAAAAGAGTAGAGATAGTGGAGATGATATCAATTTAAATACAAGGAGATAAACTGTAAAAATGCATGGCGGCAAATGTCCAAACACATTGTTCTGATATGTGAACCGTTTGGAAGAAACATGCAAATTAGCACACGTGCTGGGTCTGGCCATATTGCTAAAATCACAGACACTAACAGAATTACAGACAATGACTAATTCTTCTGTAACTAATATTTATATCTTCAGCTCATATTTACCCTGCAAAGTGTTGAAGATGGAGAACAGGTACATCAGGACCACTCTGCCTGGCCCAAATGAAAAAAAGCCCATTGCCCACGTCAGGCCCAACAGGACGGTGAGACTGGCCACCGCCCTCAAGTCATGCAGGGAGCTGTGGCTGTTTGCTGACGGCTTATTGGCCCTCATCTCTCTGATCTGGATCAGGACCACGATGAACACAGAGATGTTGCACAACAGGATCAGAAGGACAAACGTCACCACCGTCACGTAGAAGAAGATGTCATTCTGTAGCCAGCAGCTGGAGGGAGGGAGAGGCTTGGTCATCATGTAATTTGCAATCAACTACATTTCCTCTTTATTGAAGACACAGCTCAGCATTGGATTTCTTGCCTGTGTGGTGTTGTTTTGTTTTCTCAATTTCCTCAATGAATTCATCGTTTTACCATACTGTCTGACCTAATCTCCCTATTTTTATTACAAAATTCAGACATGATGCTCCCAAGATAGAGATGATTCGCCCCATGCTTGTACTTACAATTGGTCAGTGAACTGAAGCACCACTGCAGCTTCGTCAGGCATTACGCTGCCATAGGCATCTTTATCTATGACCAGCACCAGGCTGACTATGACCAGAGGAATACCTGGTCAAAAACACAAATAATCAAATCAGCTAAACATACAACTACAGCTTCTCAAATATATTTCTGCTTTGGCTTTAACCTTAAGGATACAGTTCAACATATATGGTGAATGAAGTTTGTAATGATAAATGAGTGGTTAATAAATATTTAATTGGGTCTAAATGGAGCTTTTCTTTCCAGGATTTTCCTATTTTCCCTATAATTAATTCCAAATCACATAGTTCTTTCAGGATACTTCTTGGAAATGTTTAAAAATTTACAGAGCCATAAAATAAACCCCCAGCAGCTCGACCCCAGCCAATCAGAATCCATTCCTGAACCCAATCAGCCAGTCTAAGCCTACTGACCCTACGTTTTCTACTACACTACACCGAGGAGTACTTAAAGTTCTGCCTTACCCCATCCTACAGCACAGCACTTGAGGATGTAAGAAGGAACGTAGATGTTGAAAACCTTGACCAGCGCGAGGTACATATGCACAGCCTCCAGGCCCATCCAGGTGAAAGAAGCCAGCAGGAAGTAGTGCAGCGTTGCAGCAGTGGCAATGCAGAGATCGTAGTTGGAGAAGGATGACAGCCAGGAGTCTAGAAGGAAGAGCAGGTTCAACCCCAGCAGGGCAGCAGACAGGTTGATGAGTATCTTAGATGGGTAGTCTCGACGCAGCTTCCTAAAGTGTACGAGAGACAGATAAATGTAGGGAGCTCAGAAACAAAGAAATGAAAAATCTGAAAACTTTCATACTTATGTGCAAATAGGATAAATTAGATTTTGGCCATAATTACCACCATGTACAGTATTTTACCGATAATTAACAAATCCTAAAATGTAATTAAAACATACAATACTTTGGTAACAAAGCAATAATTGTAGTTTAATTGACTGGAACTATTATTTTAAAAGACTCATTTGTAGTTCTTAAACAGTTTAGAAGTTATAGTAGACTTTGGCTTTAAAATACATTGTAGGTCAGTGTCCCAATTTATTAGATCACTAAACCCGAAAAAACCTGAATGAGGATAAAAGGGGGTGCTGTTCAGTTGTAATGATCAATGCTATTCTAAATTTCACATCAACGTAATTGGTGTGAGTGAATACTGGTTACATTAGTTCCCCAGCCCATTTGCCAAAACAAATCCACCCACTGTTGTTGAACACACTCTAGGTTTTAAATTTCCAAGGTCAAGAATTAACTTTCATGCTTGAGATTAAAATTTCTATTGTAAAGAATACATTCATTGAAAGTGTTTGGGTCATTCCAATAACGACTTTTTATTTTAAATCACTGTAAAATAACTACTCATTTAAACATAATAAAAACCAGACAAGTTAAATGACATTTATAATTAAATAACACAAGCTGCTAAGAAGCAGCATTTCAGCTAATGTACAATTTCCTTTAATGCAATTTCTTTCTTCAGCCTCCTCTAGCTGGTTACTGTAGCGAAGATGGTCCTTACAATATAAACCTTTCACAATGTGATAGGTATATGCTAGTGTAGCGCCTCTGTGTCACTCCAAGTGACTCACTCAAAAGCAAGGTAGGTGAGAAGAGTGATGCCCAGAAAGATAGAGGATATAGCACATCCAACATATGAGATCACAGTCAGGATGTGACTGTCAGCTTCACTGATAGGGGCTCTGGATACATCCTGAAACACAATATATAAATGGATCAAATTTACATATGTTATGCCACTACATTTGAAATGTTGCGCCCCCTAATGGCAGTATCAGAAAAGGCACTATGACAAGCAGCAGTGCAAGCTGTTACTGTAAAACTAATCCCATCATAATTTGAAAAATAATAATGGAATTAAATAAAAAATTCACATGTTGTGGCTTCAACATCTTGCATACATGCAAGCAGTCAGCATCTGGCCAGATTACAGAGAGTATGTTGGTGCTTGTGGGAGTTGTTTGCTCCCTGGTTTTATTTATAAAAAGCAGAGCAATGACTCACCAGCAGCACAGCGAAATGTGTGAGGTGTTCGCAGAGACAGCTGGTCTGATAAGAAAAAATGCTCCGGGTTTCACAACCACTGCTGTTCCAACCACCCTGCCCACCTGACACACACACACACACACACACACACACACACACACACACACACACA
>JAVQJF010065939.1:0-14170 GCA_036023855.1 Gadopsis marmoratus | reverse complement strand
GGTGGACCAACTGACCAGCAGATCAACGTTGCCATCCGGGTGTAAAATCGTTTGTCGGTCACTGACATTGTATTCTAACAATTGCTCAGTGAAATTAAAAGAAAATCAGCATCAGGGCTGGATTGATAAAGCAGATGACGATAGCACCGAAGTGTTGCCACGCTCTAATTGATAGATGAACCAATTGATAGGAAAGAATCTTGTAGTTTTCGCCTTATCGAATGCATACAGTCAAACTTTGAAGTTTCAGTTGAGGTGCACCTACAACACACAACATACTGTGTGAAAATCCTTTGCCACCCTAAGACATCCATCACGTTTTAGCTGTACGGTTGTGGGGGTGTAAGGTTGTGTCCTGTTTTGAGCTAGAGGCCCATAACTCAGCTGATATGGGTCTGAGAATTAACGTGTACAGGTAATTTATGAGCCACTTAGACGAGGTGCTTTATGGCCTCATGAAGTATTTATATACACTGTATATTCAACCTCACGCTGAGGATATGGTCAGATAAAGAAACCCAACTCCTATGGCGATGTCTGTGGGTATTGATGGACCTATAATGAGGAGGCAGACGTTTTAAGAGTTCACCTTTTGGCTGCGTTGTTTGTGCCCGTCTGTCTGTCTTTCCGTGTAAGTGTCTTGACTCAAACTCTGCTCTTAAAATGTGCTCGTTCATCAGTCATTAAATCCCACATATTGCTTCTTTTCCAAAACAGTGAAACTGTAAAAATAAAGCGCAAAGGAACACAGAGGAGAGAGGCAAAGATCGATATGTTGCCTGTGGCAGTTATTGTCCTGGACTATATTATGAAACAAAATGTAGAGAGTTTTTCTCAAATTTTTGCTTGAATTCAAATAACAGACGAGTCTCAAATGCCCAGCTCCAACTAATACGGTTTCTAATAAAGGCAAAGGAGAAAGCCTTGAGGAGATATCATTTCCTGAATTCCAATGAGTCATGATCACTTTAGCATTATTGTACTTTTCCTCAGCACTACTTCTGTTAGTACAACAACACGAGTCATGTAATACTCACTAATCTTTTTACCAGAAGACGTATTCTCATTAACTCATTAAAACCAGTCGCTTCTAATTTGTCGTTCTTTTTTTCAACGCTTCCTGCCGGTGTTTCAAAATAAGAGCATGCCAGGAAATAAAATGGTTACGGTCTTTTTAAGCTTGTTGCAAGGCCTATACCTGCTATCTCACAGTATTACTGTAGCTATGGAAATATAGGTACAGGTATATACATCGAAGCAGTGTTGAGTTAGCATCAACAGCTAGAAGTTAGATTAAGAAAATGATTAAATACTTACGTACTTAATAAGCCTGTTTTAAACAAAGGCTTTGTGCCTCTCTGCCGGAGAGTTAAATAAACCCACTGTTTGAGAAATGATGGTTAATGGAATTATTTAGCTGACTTCCTTTTTGTGCGTTTATCACAAGGCTTTCTGTCCTTACGCCCATGACCGTTTTTATAAAGCTGCCAGACACGTAGACTCGCATCCCAAAAAGTAAATTAATTTGCAGTCACTTAGCCTGTAAGTGACAACGCGATGAAAACCTGCTAGCTGGTGTGACTCCAGTGTGCAGGTCTCAGGCTGCTGGCTCGCTCCGTTAACAGTGATATTGTTGTGTGAAATGCTGCGATGACGCTGGGTGTCTGGGTGAAGAATGGGATCAGTGCACGCCTTTTATTATTCACGAGCAGGAGACTGCAGAGAAAGTTATTAGAGGGCAACTCATTCGACCTTTTTAAGCAGAGCCGGAATGAGTTACTCAGGCTGTGAATCTTGTCTAGTATTTTTACAAAATGCTGGTGGTGCAAACCAATACGAGTGTCTTTTAGAGAACGTGTGGCATGTTTCTGGCAGAAGATTACTTTTTGCAATATTGGTCATCATCCCTGTCCGATATGACAGCAAATACCCATGTTGTTGCTAAGAAACGCAGCCACGAACATAGTAGCTTTAGGGCTGCAGCTGCAGATTATTTTCATTGTCCCTTAATATGTCTATTGTCTTTACGTTTAATCAGTCAATTCTGTTCAGTCCTTTTTCTGTTGGCTGTCAACACTAACACTCAGACCCCGAGTTTGGATGTGGAAGCTAAAGTATCAAGGATCTGACACTGCAGACTGCATGGTAGCGTGTTACTTCACTGGACTTTGAGTTGGGCCACTCTGTTTGTTCTTTCTGACATTATTATTGCATATTCCTCTATTATTCATTCATATCACAGATCTGCTGACTCACTGAAGCTACCAGCTCTTGGATGAGGTCTCCTCGTGTCCTTCACAATGCTTCTTCCATTTTGGTTCTTTTGGTCAAGGTTAATTTCTTGAAGAAGTTTAAGAAGACTGGACTCTGTGTGAGGATAAAGTGCCTTTAACCCTTTTATAAATATCATATCTATTGCGTTGTACAAATCTAAGTATAGTCCACAGGTCAAAGTTGAATCAGGAAGAATGCGTATGTGTTTATTATGGACAGTTTGGGTAAGAACTTTAATGAACATGTGATATTGTTACGAAGTCTTTTTTAATATTGTTGCCAAGAGTTGTCCTGTCCTGTTTGAGCAGCGGTGAAGTTGAACAAATGGGATCAAAATTAATATGATTGATGGACAAAGCTGCGAAAAAGTTCAATTTCCTTTTTGAGGTTTTCAGCACCCAGATGGTTTATTCTCCTTTATCGTTAAAGCACTAATGAGCTTCTTTGTGGCCGTGTCGCGATGATGATGAGTGACTTTCATTCTCCCTCCATCTGCTAATAACCTCCTTTTGATCACTGCGTGTTGATCCTTGCGCGGTTCATTTCAAAAAGATGAAATCTGCTTCTCTGAGTGTTCTCCTGAGATGCGAGGTGTTCTCGTGGGTGGGTGTGTGTGTGTTCATTGTTATTCATTGTGAATCTGTAACACACACACACACACACACACACACACACACGAGATGTTGATATCAGAAATTGATGAATACTTTCCAATGCTGCTGTTACGCTCATTAGGCACTGAAGGTTCTACACAGCAGTAATGTGCAGATTATAAGACTTAGCAACAGCATTGTTAATATTTAATGAGCACCAAAGAACACATTGTTTTTATTCTGATCTAACAGTGTTTGACCTGCTGTGGCGTCCTGCCACGCGACGACTTAAATCCCGTTGTATGCATCGCCAGGCTAACTTCCAAGAGAGACCTTTTTATGTTGCAATCAAATATTTATGCCGTAATGGTTTAGATGATGAAGCCTCTGTCTTTCTGCCGTGTTAATGGCACATTTGTCTGCTCCCCCGCTCCTCTGTTGTGTGAAAATTAGTCAAGCTGTAGACAGTCGGAGAACATATTGCGGGACAGGGGAACGACGCTCGAAAATGTCTAGCTGCAACGTGGTGCTTTGATGCGAACAGCGTTATGAAAGGGACTTGAGCAGAGCCCGGTAAACAACACTGCCTGTCCTGAGCTCGACAAAACCACACGGCATTTGGTGTTAGACGGCTGTGGTTTTCAATCAGACTCCGCTGGCTCCGCGTGTCCGTGTCAGAGCTCTGCCATCAAATGTCAGCGTCCTCTGGACTGCAGTGGGTGTTTGGTACAGATCAAAGCTTTGTAGGGGTTTGTTTTTGGGCTAATCTGGGCCGCACTCTGACAGGCACTCTGAGAGTCTGTCTGCCCCTGACTGGCAAGTGTTTTCACGTCACTGCATAAGTTGGATTCCCTGAAAGGAAAAATGCACTGAAAGAAGTTTCTTTATTACCCCCCACTGGTTTGGACCCTGGTTGAGAAACGTTTGCACGGTTCACACAGTTACTATGGCTGTCACATATCAAGACATCCACAGAAACATGTCGGCTTACTCCTACACCATCACTTACTTTTCCCTATGTTCCAAACAGTCGCCATTTTGTGAGAGAGATTCCTGAAGAGGCTACAGCAGATGGAACGTTGAGGCACCAACCAATTATATGTTGTGGACAAACAAACAAACTGGAACATGGATTCTGAACATACAAATCAGGATTAGTGCATAATGCTACTATAAATAAATACTTTGTATGTGATTTCTTGCCCAGACTCTTTGAATCCATTTTAGCTGCTGTGAATCATGAAGCTACAGGTGATGGAGAACCGCCAGTATGGATTTTTGATGGTTTATACAGATACTTTTCTACATGTTGAAGTTGCTCGCTGACGCCATCGTATGCTGATTTTAATAATTACATGAGAGAAAATGTAGGGCCACCTTTTGTTGTATGCGCAGATTTGTATTTTGAGCAGAGTGGAAGAGTTGGTCCTCGAAGCCCCTAAAGACTTGTTTTCAAATCTTAAATTAATTTTAAATGAATCGCGACCAAATAAACAATCCAAGCTAAAAAACCAAACCCCCCCCGAAACACCCTTAGTTATTATTTATTAAGTTAATTAACACTCAGGAACGCCGCTAATCTGCTTCGTCGGGACTGTGTGGGTGTGTTTAAAGCCTTCTTAATAAGAAACCATTCGGAAAAACACACATTTGAACAGTTAAAAATCTGTTTTCCAGACCGTTTTAATGTTGCTGAGGTCTGAGAGCAACCTCCGACACCCCATATCTACTTACATTTAATAAAAGCCCATCATCGCCCTGATGTAGCAGTCTAACCCCCGGTGTGAGCGTGTGTGTGCATGGGTGTGCTGAAGGTGTTAGGTCCTGGCCGCTGACTGTGCTGCAGCAGATAACGGCAGAATTAGTGAAGGCCGACAGCTGTAATGGCCTGCTGATGAAAATGCCGAGAGGTGATAACACGGTGACCTCACATGGGCCGAATCAAGCAGATAGAATGCAGGGGCGAGGCTGCTAATCCCGAGCGCTGCCCCCGACGATAACGGGATGCAGCGATTCATTTGTTGAATGGAAAGATGAGACCAGTCGGACGGATTTGATGCTGTCTTTCATGTCGGCCAGGCTGTCTCTACGGAGATGACAGCCGTACGATGGCGATGCGAAGACTTTTTGTAGGATTTCTTTTTTTTTTTTTTGGTTTATCTTTTGCTCAGCGCCTGAATCCGTATGTTGCCACGCTATTGCACTGGCAGTACGTGGAGGGTATTTTTACCTCCTCTCTGTACTGAGAACTGTGTACACAAAGCATCAGTTGTCATCTGAGCGCTAATCCACTTTTTCCTCACAGCACAGCTGCAGCCTGAGCATCTAGGGTATTATATGTACAATTGGCTCAGAGCCTCCCAACAACGTCATTATGCACTCTATTTGGCGCCAACGGCTACTAATTATTGCTCTCCTGCTGTAGCTTCGCATCCACTTGATGGGTTAAAGAGGGTGTGGGAGGTGGACTTCCTGTCTCAGCTGTGTGACTGAATCAACCTGCAAACTCTGGCAGGTTACTCCTCCTCAAACCTACACTTGGATTCAATTACATTTTTTTTTTTCTTCTTCATTGCAGTGTCACAGCTGCATCAATGATAAGTTGCCGTTGTCAGGGCAATCAAGGGAGAGGTTTCTCCAGCCGGGCTCAAGGAGCGAGTAGAATGTCGGGACGTGGCCGTGCCTTTTCTCTTTTTTCTGCAATATTTCCGTTGACGAATTATGAGACAATGGGCCCCTGGGGACAGATATGTAAAAGGCCCCCACGACCTCCTGCATAGGAGCAAGACTGAAAGAGTTTGAGCGTTTCAGAGGCAGTTTGAAGTCTTTTCGTGGTCATTTTGCGTCTTCTTGAAGTGATTTGGCATCTCTTTGCTGTCATTTGATTGACTTTCCAACAAGAAACATTGACAGCCCCTTTTACAGAGGCTCTGGCCCAAGGACCTTCTGATCCTTTGGGCCCCTGGGCCTGTGCCCAGTAGGCCCGTTTAGTAATCCGCCCATGCATATTTCCCTACTTCAGACCAGGTGCTCCTTGTAGCTCGTGCCTCTCCCTGACACAGACTCGGCTTATCTCCCTAGCTCCTCTAGCTGCACTCCCTTTGGATTTGCAAGATGGGGTATCAGGTGAGGCGTTAAAGCAGGATTTATTTAAACGTTAATTCCACTGCAGGAACTGATGCTAAGACTGGATACTCACGGAGGTTCATATTTCACTCCCATGTTTGCAGACCAAGTGGTTTTGCTGAAGATAGAAAGCAGATAGCTAGACAGTGTGAGTACGATTTAATGAAAGCACAGCAGCATCAAATCTGAGCCCTTCATGTGATAAATAATACACAAGAACAGCGTAATCCTTTCCATCGCCTCCCTTGCCATTATTCTGTATTGTCAGAGGAAAGCATTTATCTGAAGGCTTGTCTGTCCTCCCCAGATGCGTGCGTCTTCACTCCAACAGCTTGTATTTCTGCTCAGCAAGAAGCGCCGGAGTCTCACAGGTCCTCATTGACACTTTGATCAACCGACCATGCGGTGGTTTGATTTCTCTCTGATTTGACAGTCTGAGTGTACTGTATCCCGCCCCCCCCCCCCCAGAAGCACACCTTGCCCACTGACACGAGCTGTGCATTGGTATTTCCAGACTGTCATTCCCAGCCGACGGCTGACAGAGCTGTCCAAATGCAGCTGACGTTGCCGTTTTTAGTTTCAAATACTAGTTTCTGATTTATGACCGTAACTTTTTTTTCCTCCTGAAAGCTCAGAGCTGCCAGACTGTGATGTGTGAACCGTACTGTGTCGTTCTGTCAAGAGCACGGACGCACAGCGAGAACTGGCAGAGGAAATGCTTCAAACTAATTGTTGGTCTCTGGTGTTAGTTCACCCAGGGGTTGATTTTTACTGTTTTATACCAATTATTATTTCTCCCAATTAAGGGAAATCTCAACGGTACAGCATACAATTAAATTAAATACTGGGATTCCACTCCATTGAGATGTTTAACAATCGCATGTGGGTGTAATTGTGGTGTGTCGACATGCTTTTGTCCTTTTTCTTTTATACCCTTGTCTTGTTTAGCATGTCTTACTTAAATGCTGCACTCGAAAGGTGGCACAGTGACCCAGAAAGATGGAAAAGTCCCCCGGAGTTTGGATTAAGGGGAAGTTCGGAAAACAAAAGCAGTGCTTCATCCGTGCCCATGGCTCCACTCCATTTGTCACTACAGTTTAAGACCCTGATAGCAGTACATTGACTACAGTAAGCATTCTTTCTTTGTTCCGCTCTCGTTATCGGTCTTTAATTCTTTCTCCTGCCTCCCGAGGTCAGACTCTGTTCCTGCCCTTCCGCAGAGCCCTGCCCGCCAGGCCGGATATCTGTCGCAGGATGCATTTGCTCACGAGTGCGTTTCAAGTAAATTAGTTGGGCAGGTTTTGCCCCGGCCAATCAGAAATCCTCCTGCAGCTCGTGTCCCTTGCTGGGGAACAGTGGAAGGTCAAGTCATCCACCGCAGGCAGTCGAGCAGCTGGCCTCTTGCTTGATAGGAGGACGAGTACTGACAGAGAACTGGCTCCTGGCAGTCAGAGTTCCTCTACCGTCTCTCCTGCTGCAAACAAAGCAGGTCATTATGTTCAGTTGTATTGGGCAGCTATACAGCAATTAATCATCAGTGCAAACGTGACATCGCACAGATCTTATCCCGCGGCCTGTAGCAGCAGCTGACCGTGTGTTACGTTTTGGTCACTTAAGTGTTTAACACTGAGGTTTTGTTTCAGGTTCTTTTGGGAAAAATAATACAGATAACATCAGAGCTCATTTTCACCCTTTCAGAGAAGCCATATGCTGTCTGCTCAGAATGAAAAACGGCATCCACACAGACAGAAAGATTAACCATTCCAGGCATGTTATCGTCACGTAAATGTTGTTTTCTCAGTACCCTGTTTTTGGCACCATGAGGTTTTTGAACGGCTTGTGTTGTCTCCTACAAGCGTCTGACGCCTGCAGAGATTGTTGGTAGTGAAAGCAACATAAGGCAAGTGGAAGAAAGGCTCCGTCGCAAGTGCAGATAGCACCTTTTCACTAACGCACATCTAGCAAAGCCATCTCCGCTCGCCGCGATCGCCAATCTCTATCACGGAAGCGCATAAACACAGCGATGCTGTGTGCTAGATAATAAACTGTATTCGTATGCAACTTTTCTAAAACACAGATGCAATGTGCTTCACAATAAGACATAACAAAAACAGGCAAACCAAGTCAAAACACAAAAAATTCTTAATAAATAATACAAAATAATTCTAAACAAAAAGGGTTTTTATAAGTGATACTAGAGGGATATGTGCGCGGCAAAAACGGTGAAGTGCGACACTGAGCTGTAAGTCAAATATAAACCCAGTTTTACAGATACGTGGTCCATAAATGTGGCACAACATGCAGAGGGGACTGACTTTGAACTTCATCTTTGGTGTCCAATGCCATTTAACCCAAAAACTAATTAAAACCACACACCATTATCTGGGATTATATTTCTCTCTTAACCACTAAACCAGGAGATGTGCAGTAAATCTGCAATTAATAGTTAACTTTGACATGAAATCCTGTAAGCATTAAGTTAAACAAGATAAAAGGCTCGGCTGGAATTTTTACTCGGTTCCTCCTCGGTGCAGCGAGCTACGTCCATGGAGTCGATGTAATTGGCATCAGCTATATTTTCCAACAGACTTTTTTTTTTGCATCCTTTGGAACAGAGACGTCGGTTCGTCTCCATGCAGCCAGACCTTCGCCTCGTCGAATTCACAGAGGTCCCGGAGACGGTGTTCTCAATAAAGACAAAAAGAGAGATAATGAGGTGTTGGAAATCCATGGGCAACCCATTTTGTACGTTTTGAGTTTGATAACACCTCCTGAAACATCCTCCCTGTGAACAGGTTCTCCTTAGTGCAGTTGTATTGGTATGTGTGACAGCACATTTTTTGTAACCAAGTTTTAGTGTTTTGAATTTTGCCAGACCTCCAGAAACTCAGCAAACCGAAAGTCTGACTATAGAGACTCAGGAAGACATCAACCACACACACACACACGTCCTGATTTTAAATGTTTCAAACGGAGGTCACTCTTAATGTAATGAAAGTGGTTCTCCGTCAGTCTGTTTGTGTGCATTTGTCTTTACGGGTATTCAGTTCAGGGTCAATGCTTTATGTAACGGGGCTTTTCAGTTTTCACTTCGACAGCTGCAGTACAGAGTGCTCTATAGAAAATGTCCTTTATGAATGTGCCTGTGCACACAAATTCTTTACCTTGTGCACTTCATAATCAACGCCATTCAGGAAAAGTGGTTGTTGTTGAAATCACCGAAATGCAGGGGTCTTCCGCACTGAATCAGAAAAGCTCGGGTAAAAGGGGTGATTTTGATAACAAATCACCGCTGACGAGGTTGTTTGGTTTGTCTTTGTCAGAATCCGCCCTCCTTACCCAGCTGCTTATCTTCTGTCTTAGGAGACGGGAAGTTTTAATGAGTTGTGTTATTGCCCGCTCGGAGGAAGCTATCCCCCTGTTAGCAATCGTACCTTTTTAATATTTCACATCGCCCCCACCACATCTTCGTACAAACGAATACTCCCCGGGTAAATGCCACATTTCTGGAATGCTTTTACTTCTGTAATTACCTCTTAAATCAGCTTATGATCTACGCCGATGTGTCCCATCTTCAAAGCTCCAGACAAAGTCATTGACTCGACCGTATAGATCAGTTTTGACTCTTGCCTTCGGGATGCAGGCAGAAACCAGGTTGCCAGCTTTACTTTCAGATCCTCACTTCCTCCCCGGCGCTTTCTTGCTGTGCTGCAATATTTTGATGTAAAATAACTAGACATTAGCGGTGCATCACGGTGAGGGTGGCTTTGGTTAGCTGTGCTACTCGGAGGGATGTGTCAAGTAGAATATGGGCACCGGCGCCCATAAAAGAAGATCCAATTACAGTGCCTCCCTCCCTGGGCATCACCAAGTCCTTCTCATCTTCAAGATCCATTGTAGTTCACTTTTTTATTCGTCTCTCTGCAGTGCTTTTGCACGCCATTCATACGTCAAACACCACTTCAGTGTGGCGTCTGTCTGTAAAGTCTCTGCATTCAAATTTCCCCCGTGGCACCAGCGGTCCCACCTGTCTGAAGCCTCGCCGCGTAACCGCCTATTCTTCTTCTGGCCACGTTAGACGGCGCCCCGGCGAGCGCCGCTTCTACCGGAGCGCCGCCACGCACTGCTGGCCAGAAACCCAAGGGCACGGCTAACGCAGCATATAGAGGCTTGGGCAGTGACAAATTCAACAACAAAGCTTTCCTGTGAGGAATGGAGCTACCGTGGAGGCTGGAGGAATGAGAGGCTGGCAGGAGAGTGACGGAGGAAGAGAGAGCGAGAGACTCGGTGCGATGAAAGGGCACGTGGCCCACTGTGACAAATGTTCCCCCCGACTTGTGATTTATCGCGGTGTGGAGGCTGAGAGAGCAGCGCACGCAGCAGCAGCAGCAGCAGCTCCGGCTCAACCAGTGCAGTCGTGGATGAAACAAAAACAAAAAGTCTTTGCTTTGTACACATGAGCAATTTTTATTTATTTATTTATTTTTCATGTATTAATTTAGTTTATTGAGCCACAACTTCCCACACTGTCCTTCAGGGCCATAAGGAGGCAGAGCATTGCAGTTTAACATTGGTCACTCTTAACCATTACTCCCATGAGTCATTTTGGAGGAACTGGGTATTATCTTAATGCCCCTGTGGGGAAGGAAAGAAAAAAAAAAAAAAGATGCTTACACCATTTGGAGTCACAGTTCTAGTTCTCATTGAGGCAGAAGAACAAAACTGCTGAGCCGCACAGTTTTGGTGGCTTACTGTTTATTGAATAAGCTTTAATGGAAACATTGTAAACAATGGACCCTTTGTTCATTATTATTCCTATTAATGAATAGGCTCTGACTTCCCAGATAACCAGTGATTTCCAGTGTAGATTGCATCAGAATAAAGCTGTAACTTACACTCTGCTGCATGTTGCCTTTTACATTATAGTTATTTGGCCTCTGATGTATCGGCAAATATTCAGTTTCAGGCTTGTTGCCTGCAGTAAAAGCCTGGCGATGATGCATTAAGGTAACGTGACAAACACATATTTTACTCTAATATGTTAGGAATGTATAGGAATACTGTGTTAATTAAAATATATCGTATAAAAATGAGTCCTTTCCAATTTTTGATTCATTAATTTCAGTTTCATGATGGGAGCCTAATGACATTCGCTGCCTGCTGAAGATAATTTTCTCACCACCTTCTGCAAAGGGGGGGAAAAAAGCCCATTGTGCTGGTATATTTCTCCCCAAGACCCCTCTTCTCGGTGAAAGGAGTCCTGGATGTGGCGGTGAAATGCACTGTTGGAGTTGTCCATTAAGTGGTGCTGAAATCTATTTCAGCACAGTGAGGCTTTTTGATGGCGTCTGGATCCGTATCGGGCGCTGTCCTCTTTTCTTTTTTTTGCCTGGTTGCTGAAATGTGTTACAGTAATGCTGGCCTTTTAGCGGGGGCCATAAATGTGTTTGCAGATGCTGTTTTGGAAGTGTGCCATTATTCTAGGTGCAGCAGGAAGCGTTGGTCCTTGAAGGCATGACCCCGATGCAGAATCGGCCGCTTGTCATCTTCTCAGAGAGCATGTGAGAGAGTACCGTTTGTCGCCGTTACTTTGACAGTTTTAAAAAAAAGAGCAAAGCAATCTATTTTTTCTTTTTTTTTTTTTTTTGGGATATGTGCTGAATACTAAGTCATTTATCTGTTCCATCGATGGTATTTTCAGATTTATTTTCCTTTAATGGGCTTGAAGATTATTTCAAAACGCTATTCGCAGTCGGCACGTTTTTTTTTTTTTATGCAAAACACAAAGCACTGACTTAAAGCAATCCTGAACAAACCCCATTTAATGCATGAAGCAATCCCCAGTTGTCATGACAACGGGGCCTTTGCAAAAACAGGATGATGTCCGTGCGACACCTGTTAGGAATAGGTCATTAGCATTTATTAGCTCGTGGGGAGAAGGGGAAAATAGGATTGTGACGTGAGCACGAAGGAGTAAAAGGAAATAAAAATGTGCACAGAATTCACACAGCGGGCTTTTCACTGTTCTTTGGTTGCATATGTGCACGGAATCTTCAGGTTGTGCATACCAAGAACTACCACAATGCATCCAAACAGAAGTCTTGAAAACCTACTACACATTGTTGGAAGACGACTGACTCCTGTCTCTGTACATATAGAGTATGCTAATAAGGAAAGGGATGAAAACCCGTTCTCCGCCACAGACGTGCTCATCGGTTCCCGATGCTGGAAACGCAGGCGTGGCTGTGGAATCTGGCTCTGTTGACATTTCACGGCTGAGTGGTGTGAAGGCCCATGAGTCACACCTGGCATAAAGTGCTGTGTGCTGGCAACAGGAGAAAATGCCTCCTGATGCATCCCGTCTCTGACCGAGTGACGGGTCCGAGCTGTTTTCCATGCGAGGACCTCGCATGGAGTTTTCGCCGGGAGTGGGAGATGGAAAAGCAATTTCATTTTTTCTTCCCAATATCCCGATGCTTGCCGCCGTGCGTCAGACAAATAAGAGCGGAAAAATTGAAGCACACAGTCCTTCTGCACAGCACCAGCTGGGAAGCAGAGTGTCAGAGTGTGAATCCCAGACCTTTGGTCTTGCTGTGTGTCAACGCCAGAGTAAACGCTTATCCATCCTCGACCCCTCTGTGG
The DNA here is from genome assembly GCA_036023855.1 of Gadopsis marmoratus. Lineage (NCBI taxonomy): Eukaryota > Metazoa > Chordata > Actinopteri > Centrarchiformes > Percichthyidae > Gadopsis > Gadopsis marmoratus. The sequence goes on along the minus strand of JAVQJF010065939.1, from coordinate 1,535 downwards.
GGCGCTCTCGGTCTCGTTTTGTGAGCAAGCTTCTTCCATGGTATGCTAAACCAGATTTGTCCGCAAGAATTCCAAGAAACAGCACAGCAGCCCCCAAGGAAATGGATCCCTCCTTACAGTATTTAATCAAAACAAGTCATGGGGTGTTATAGCACTGAACAACTTTTTGTTTTTGAAACATCCCATTACACTTGTTCCCCTGACTATTCCACGCATTTGGGGCTTGCTGCATTGGAAGGTTTGATATAGGACTTAATGTAACACTGATAGATAGCTTTGGCCATATGCAGTGACAGAATACGTTCTGGGAGAGTGCAGCTGGCTGTGACTCCGAAAACGCTTTTTGTTTTAGATTCCATTTTCTCCACAAATGGCTACGTTGGGACATATTTTATGGATGTGGATGTGTGCGTGCATAAGCTTGAAACCAAATAAGGTCCCTATTTTATGCAGCACTGAATAAAACCCACAATACACTTGGTTTAAATAATCAGATATTTAATATGCCAAAGCTATTTTGTCATTTGAGGTTTTTAAGTCTTTTCTCAGAACATACTGCACTGTTCCGCTCTGTCTGGCTGCAATGTCTAACGTCCTAGAGTTTCGACAAGAGACTTAACGAAAAACACACCAGATTTCCATGTAATGTGCATGATCCCTTTTGTACCCGATGGTGTTAACAGGGATTTGACGCGTTAGTCCTCCAAATATCTCAATTAAAAAGCTGCACAGCCAGAGCACTCGAGGAAACAACTGTTTGCTTTACGTAAACTAAAAGCCTTGGACAGACTTTGCTTTGGTTTGTGCTTCTAAAATTAAATTTGAGGAAAGAAAACCGAAATTAAAGGCCATCTGTGCAACAATTTTTTTTGGTTTTTTTTTGTGGCTTTCAGATCAGCAGCCCTCCCCTTTTCACTATATCCCCTCTATTGAATAACCGGAGGAGTATCAATTCACTTGTCAGAGCCTCCACTTGATTGGCTTTTAGATTCTTGCCTTCTTAGGCTGCTTAGGCTATTTAAATAGGATGCACATGTAAATAAGCAGCAGAGAGCTTTCTGAGTCAGTCCACATCTTGCTGCATCTATGCGAGCTAAATATAAATGTCAGACACAAAATTCGCAGGGTTAATTGGAGACGCCTCTTTAACAATAGCAATTATTTTTATCTACATAATCATCACCCAGTAGCCATGATTTTGTTTCTAGTAATTGCAGGACTATAATCAGTGCCAAAGCAATGCGTCATCGTGTATGGTATTTTAAGATTATGGCATGTATTGATTTATGTTGCAGTTTTTAATCAGGCAAACGCACTTCCAGCTCCGTCAGGTCGCCCGCTAGCTTGGCATTAGCAGCGAAACGATGAGGCAGAGGTGAGTGGTTGGCTCCATCTGTTTGGGCAGCTTGGCAGTCAGTCAGCTGATTCCTGACTTTCCCGGACTGTGTCTTTCCGCGGGGGGGGGGGGGGGGGGGGGGGGGGGGGGGGGGGGGGGGGGGGGGGGGGGGGGGGGGGGGGGGGGGGGGGGGGGGGGG